>APFE030981840.1:122146-133655 GCA_000404065.3 Pinus taeda
TCCTTCTTTAAATTCCTCTTATGGTCTTAAGAGGAGGAACAAGTTAAGTTCACCATCTTTCTGAAGGTCATATCTTAATTCAATAATTGTTCAAAATCTTATTACAAGCTTATCAAGAAAAACATATCACTTCACATCGGTGGCAACATCATGTAGCAAAGTATTTGTATTGTATGCTTAGTGAAATAAAAAATGGGTTACATGAAGGGAAAGGAGAACTTAGTGGTGGATGCACTAATAAAGAGGTCATGAACCTTCTCCCTAGTAGCCTTAAAGGTAAATTTAAGGGAGTGGATATTAGAGAAACTCTTTCAAGATAGTTGGTATCTAAAAGTCATCTCAGCCATCCAAAATGGGAAACAGATGGGACCAAAGTTTGAGGGATATGTCCTTGAACCAGATGGGATATTGAGATTCCAAGGGAGAATGTACGTACCTAAGGAAGAGGTTATAAGGAAAACCATCCGTGAAGAGTCTCATAAAGCACTCTATTGTACACATCCTGGGGTAAAGAAGATGTACACAGACACAAAGAAACTCTTCTTTTGGGAAGGCGTGAAGCACAACATAGTCCAGTTTGTTGCCAAATGTCTTGAATGTCAGTGAGTGAAGGCTGATCATCAACATCCAGTAGGACTCCTACAACCTCCTGACATCCCTACATCTAAATGGGAGGTAATTTTCATGGATTTTTTGGTGGGTTTGCCGTGACTCACTTCACAAAGGTAAAATGCTAAATTGGTTATAGTTGATAAATTGACAAGTACCATACTCAAGAGGCTTTTCTTCTTCATTTACACAGGTAAGAGAATCAATTTCCTCCAAGCCCCTTTTTGTTTCGAATGTATTTTCTTTTACTTCACATGTAGGCCATCATGGTATGAAATTTTTCCAGCATAAAGAAACATCTCATCCTCTATCCTAAGATGTTTTCTGAGCTCCAAGCATCAAATCTATGTTAGTGTTAGTCCATAATAGTAATTCTTAGAGTAAGTGATTTCCCCTACAATTACATTGGATTGAGTGTGAATTGGATGTGATCCTTAGTAGTGGTGCTTTGATTCCCTCCACAGATAGATGGAAAATATAACACAACTTTGTTTGAAAACTTTTAAAGCCCACAATATCATGGTGACATCCTAGAGAAAGGTTTTCTCCACTATGCTTATACAAATTCATCAAGATCATCAACACAATGATACTAAAATTACCTTGCACATATTTAAAAATTCATTTTAACATGAAGAAAAATCCATAGCCAAAATTTCTCTCCCTTCCAAGCCTTCAGACTAGGTGTACTTATTGCAATATTATCACCATTATTGTGATAACATTACTTAAACCCCAAAGTGTCAATGTTATTTCTTGTGTTTATCACAATCATTCGATGTTGTGCCAAAGCGAGAGCAATCTAGCTAGGTAAACATACATGACTGGTAAACTAAACCTTTGCATGAATTCTCCAGTCTCATTGTATATTCTATGAAGCATGGGAATTCAGATTATGATGTTTTGAAATATCCTATATGCCACGTTAATTATTATTCTATGTGTGGTGGAATTTTCTAGTGAAAACATAGATTGAATACTATGGACGTGTAAGGCTTATTGTGATAGTTGTTTTTAATGATCCTAAATTAAATTGGAAGATCATTTCATAGAGAATTTGGGATTTTAGAATGAAAGCTTATTTAATCAATAAAATACCTGTGAAAATATTAGATTACACTTTTACCCTTATTCTAGTGTTGAATAAAAATACCGTGAAAAATAATGTGTCTCTAGTTTTGGTTAAAAGGATCCTCAAATTTCTTCGCAACTTTTGTAGGCACTAGCCACTTGTGAAAGGAGTAGGCATCTTTAGAAATGTAGTGCCATTTAGAAGGGAAATACTAATAGTAGTAGGGAAAAGGCAATTATTCCATTCGTTTAATTATTTCTCATTTGTCTGGTCATATTGTGAGCTACAATATATATCATGAAATTGTTTTAGTACTAGTAAACAATGAATAAATATATAATAAATTTGAACCTTTGACATTTAGAGGACATTTCTCTCATTAAGTATGAAAGTCATGCTCATAACAGTTTCTGAGGTTTGGAGTCTTTTATTTTTTAACTAATTGGTTTGGAAGATGAAAAACCAGCAACTTGGAAGAGTGGGACTTTTATATTCACTTAGGTATTATAGAAATTATATGCATGAAACTTATACTAGCGCCTTCTAGTGGAATTGATAGTGCACTAATCCGTTTCTTGCCAATATTTCAGTTTTGGTACCACCTTATAGCATATCCGGGTTCAAATGCTATTTTCCATGGTGGATAGTTGAATTTGTTTCAACTCTAATTGTTATCAAGGGGTTTCACAAGGTTGTCACATGAGCATCTGTGATGCCCATTTTGACTTAGATGGCTACCCATATTAAGCCTCTATTTTGAAGTTCCATGTTATTATTTATGAACATTATGTAATATTGATGCATTTGGTTGGACAGGTGAAACCACTGATAGATTTGATATTGATGAAGGAAATGGTTGATGTATGGCCTAAATGTATGACTTACTTGGTGATGATTTATATAGTACATGACTTATCAGAGCTACTGTTGTTTCATGTATGACTTAAGTGGATATGATTTATCTAATGAATGACGCAGTGAAATTATGATTGTTCATAGTATGAACCAAAAAATTGACACGTGGATACTAGACTTAATAATGTGATGATTATATAAATGCATGAAATTTGTTATATAAATGCATGAATGAGAGCTAACCCGCAGGGGGAATAAACTATATGATAGCCGAGATCTACTCTTCCATTGAGGGAAGGTCGAGACATCTTATGGGGAAGGTATAATGTACATTGTTATACTACATTTGGTATCTACTTGATATGCACTCTTATGACACGAGTAAAATGAAAATGGCAGTTGGGAAGATAACCTGACTAGATTATTCGATGACAAGTCCAACTAGCTTTGTAGTGTGGTCCATGTTAGGGTGTTGACCGTAGTTGTAAAGAGGGTGGAGGCATTTCCCACCGTGTATCCTCTCAAACCTGGAATTGTGGGAAGGGCAGTGGTCAACACGCTCCCTTATATGTGTGATGACAATTGGCAGTTTCCTATTGGGGAAGCTAGGTCGATGTATTTGATACTTCCACCATGTCGGTTTTATCAATGGTTAGTATGATCGTTGCCACCGGATAAAACAGTAGAAGATGGATAGGGTGGGAACGAAAGTAGGTCAGGATGGATAGGAGGATATTGATCAGTTGGAGACTCTTGATGGGAAGTAATGTCATTGTTTGACTTATCAAATTGTACTACTATAACACTCTCTATTTTGTTATACCTTCGAACTCCTTGTATCTTTTCATTCTCACTTCGGGACAAAGTTTTTTTGAAGGAGGGGTGTATGTAATGCCCCACTTAAATATTATCATGCAAATTATATTAGTGTTTACAATACCTAAAAATATTGAGAATATTGGTGAATACCTTCATTTTGGAAACTATAAATTTATTTACTAATATAAAATTCACTATTTCTATTATTCAAATTCCCAACTTGCCATCTCAAATTAAATCTTAGGTAGGATATGGTCTCCTCCCATTATTTCAATTATATATTTATGTTATATATATATATATATATCTATAATATATATTATAATCTTATATATATTATATAATATATATATATAATCTATTACATTCCCAAAATTCTCTCACATATTTTGGGAGAAGAGATGTATTTAATTACCAATATATATAATATAATAATATAATAATATAATATCGTATATATATTCATCTCACATTCCCAAATGTGCTCTCACATTTACTTGGGAGAAGACATGGTCCTCTCTAATTAATTACCAATATATATATTCATCTCACATTCCCAAATGTACTCTTACATTTACTTGGGAGAATATATGGTCCTCTCCACTCAATTAACAATATATATAGTTATCTCACATTCCCAAATGTACTCTCAGATTTACTTGGCAGAAGACATGGTCCTCTCCCATTAATTTCCAATTTTATATTCATATCACATTTCCGAATGTACTCCCAGATTTACTTGGGAGAAGAGAAGTCAACTGTAAGGATGGAGGAGAAGTTAATCACATTAATGAGAGGGGTTGAGGTGGTGAAGAGAGGGAGGGTATAAAAAGGGGAGGAAGGGAGAAAATGGGAGGCGGGAGTCTTTCTTTGATTTTGGGTTGGTTGTGATTTTAGGATTGCTATGATTTTGGAGACCTAAGGAACCTGTGGAGGTTTCTTGGGTTTGTTGAGAGGGGCGAAATATTGTTTATCTCGGTTTGGATTATTAATTTTGGACACACTACATCTAGTTGGACTTGGGCTCGGAGGGCTAGGAAGCCTGTTGAGGTTTCTTGGGCTAGGAACTATTTCCTAGTTGACTAAGAGGTAAATCCAGTTGAGTTAGTCAAGAGGAGCATTTCATTATGAGAAGCAGCTTAAGGGAATCTCCACCAGCCACCAGTATAGGTATTCCTCTATGCATAGATTACTTAGGTAAATTATTAAAATGAAATTTTCACTATAAGTTATAAGGATTAGAATGTAAATAGTAAAATTTTTATTTTTTAAAAGTCTTGTAAGAAAGCAAATTATTGCCTCTTATTACATTTAAATTCTAGAGAAATTAGATATGTTAGAAGACCCTAGGATAGGGTCTTATAGTTTTTATTTTCATATTTCAAATATTTGGTTTTGTTCACTATGAGGTGTAAGTATGTAAGTGTTTTATTGTAAGATTTTGTACACTAGCGGTGAAGTTATGTTTCAAATATAGTCTATTTAACGAGTGGGTAGTTATTAAATGTTAAATGGCTATTGTATTAAATAAGTCTCATTGAAGGGTTGGAACTTATTAGTGGTGAGATTATATGAATTGAAGATTTTCCTATAAATTATTAGTAGATCTAGTTAGTAGGCTATGTAATGTAAGTGTAATTACTATATTGGATCTAAAGTTAATAGGAGGTTGTCCCATTAAAGAGGGCCTCAAACTGACAATGATATACAAATGCTCATGGGGATGTAATGTTTGGATTTAGTTTGCAGAGGTCATCTATGTTCACTTGAAAACATATACTCATTATTAATGATAGTTGACCAAGTTTCACCAAATAGGTACCATCAAGAATTTATGGTAGAATTATAACAAATGGAAATCTAGATGGAAGACATCAATAGTCAAATTTTCAAATGATAGTTTTCCATTGTTCTAAAGGATGAGATCAGGAAACATGTCATGATAGCTTACCCCCACAAGGATATTTTTAAAGAATTCAAATATTGTAGCTAAGTATAGGATTTTAAGTGATTCTTTTATATTGAAAAAACATACATATCTATGCAAATTTTCAATGCAAACATACAATTTACTATTAAAACTTGTATATTTTTGAAAATATTGTGTGTGTGTGTGTGTGTTAAAGCTTAAAGTGAAAATAACTAATTGATTAATGTACTTTTTTAAAAGAGGTCTATAAAGGAGTGAGTGAGTGATAATTCATCCCCATAAAAATATCCCAACCTTGACCTCGATCTCCTCTTAACCCTTGAAGGTCCACAAGTTGACTTGTGAAGAAGTAGTTGAATACCAAGACCCTATAATTTTATATAATTATGATGAGAAGTATTCCAATAAGAATAAATGTAGGAATCAAATATTATTTCTAATGAATGTGTCCCAATCTAACCATCTTGAAGAAATTTTCAAGGAAGCCACTACTAAATTATATTTAGTAGACACCACATTTCCTCTTCAAGAAGGATCCACCTTGGACCTTCCTTATGAGGAACCCTAAATCTCCCTCCAAGCCTTATCAATAACATTATCTACCCAATCCTTAAATTTAGAGGGCTACATCGAGCATTGAAAAGTGATTGTTTCAAAATAGATTGGCACCACTCACAAATTTATTGATTTATGTATTGTACAAGAAACCCATTATTATGTCCATATGTTGCACAATTTTCAAACTATGATAGTCAATGGTACAATGATGAAATGTAATGGAAACCATGAAAATCATAAACTCCAAATGGAGGATTATCAACTGTAATCCACGTGTTCACTATTGAAATATGTTGTTGTGATGTCATTCTTGCATCACAATGGTTCTGAACATTATGTCTAACTACTATTATTTTAAAGGACTTATACATGATATTCACTAAGGAATATGCTCAAGTTCTATTAATATTTTCTTATTAATGAGTACTAAAAAAAAGTACTTAGTTTTTTTGTTATTTATGTAGTAACCAAAAAGGAAAGAAACTAAAATCCACAAAGAAATACATGATTCCCTATTCTACTTCATTCTAGACAAAGTAAATTAGACAATATTATTTAAGGCATAATATATAACAATGAATATAGATGACTTCATTTTCAAATGGAAGAAAATGATCTTCCAAATTATATATCTCAGGGTATTTGATGAAGATAAGTGAGCTCCAAATACACCCTGAGGGAGAGATATTATCTTGATTATCTAATACATTCCCAGATTTGGGTGGTAGAAACTGTATTCCTATGTGGTATAAAGAATTGTGATGAGGGTTCTTAGTCATATGTAGAAAAATTCTGGAAATGTAAACTTGTGATGAATAAGTGATGAAATAAGTAATCTCAATAGATTTATTTACAAGATAAATTATGGAGCTCTCTTTAAAACTACCTTCAATGTGAACAATCATGTTGTATTAATGAAGTATGGTTGGATAATGATAGCTAATGAAGAATAGATCAAATGTTATTTCTTTTGGAAATATTCACTTGATGAGGTCCATTGTTGGAAGTTATTCCAATTTTGTATGGTATGCACGATGAATGAATTGAAAAAATAATAATTTTGTAGTTTAGGGATATTGTGTGGATTCTAACAATTTCAATGTCTCCATTGTGTGTGGAAAATGAGTCAAATACTATGTATTGGATTTTCTAGTCAAATTTGAAGTCTAACTTGTATGATATGAAAAAAAGTGGCAAAATGATGATGGAGATGGTGGAAATGAGGGAGAAAATATATCAAACTATTGTACTCATCTAGAAAATTAATGAGAGAATAAGTGTGCAAAATTGGATTGATAACATCAAGTCATTCTCCCTATATATTATCGATTATCATCATAAGGAAAAGATATTGAAGAATTGCCACTACAACATTATTTCCCCACTCATCGCCATCTCGATTATGGATGTTCCCCCATAGGATTTCCCCCCTGATTTGCAGTTGGCACAAAATTGGTATGATCAATTATTTGAAGCACCTCATAGCTTAATCACTCCATGTAGTGAGTGTCATCATAATACTCCACTAATTATAGTTAGTTAGTCATTCAATGCGCAACCTCATATGAACCCTTTTCCATAATAACTAAATTTGAAAACATTATTTACATACTATTGGGGCTTTGTGTCATCCATTCTAATATTAGACCTCATTCATCCTCAATATTTGTGATATTAACAACAAGGAAAGCAGTGCTTATGTCATAAATCTCATGTTTTCAATAGTTTAACCATGGAAGAAAATGTTCCCATCCTAATTCTTGATTTTATCTTTGATGAGCTTCATGGTGGAAATTTATTCGCTGAGCTAAACCTTAGATTGGGATACTACCAAATTAGAATGATGTGGAATTATATACAAATTATGGACATATGGAGATTATGACTTTCTAGTGATGTATTTTAGTGTTTTTAATGCACCATCCACCTTTAAGAGATTTATAAACAAGTTTTCCCAACTCTTCCTCTGAAATTTTCTACTTGTATTCTTTGATGATATCCAAATTTATAGAAAATATTGCAATGAAAATGTGGATCATACCCATGCAATAGGACTTTGAAAATCCTTAATGGTTTTTTAGGACTAGATTGCTTTTTAAAACTTATGGGATACTACAAGAAGTCTATGAAGAATTACGAGATAACTACAATTGTATTAACCACCTTGATAAAAAATAATGCATGGAATGATTTATAGAGTATGAGTGTCCACTTGAAACATAAGACGTTTCTTAATATAAAAATAATTGTTTCAAGAATAAAATTAATAAATAAGAAGAAATCCAATTCTACTATAGGTGTGATCTTAGTAGTGCTTGATTGTAGTAAGACCTTTTTATTGGAGTTCCCAATATAGTAAGTCACTTTGGATTTTATAAAATATATAAAATATCTAAACATTTCTTATTTTAAGAATAATGAAAAGGAGGTTCCAAAAGTTTGTAGCTAAATTCTAATCTTGTTAAAGGAAAAAAGGTGAAACAATGAAGACTATTGGGACATTTCAACCACCACCAATCACAACCACCACCTAAACTAATGTTTCCATGGTTTTGTAGTGGGTTTCAAGAACATTGACAACTAATCAAACATCATGGTTGTAGTTTACCACCTTTCCGAATATGACAATTTTTCTTCCTTATAGAACCCATTTTCATCCTTTGCAATGGTCCAAGTATTCACAGGGTTAGATTTTTAAGTCATATGTTTATATTTTGTTATTTTGTATTCCAACTTCAACACTAAATTCTAGTAGAAGTTGCTTAAAGTTTAAACAAAAAAACACATATTTGAAGGTGAGCACAAATTATCATCCCTAGATAGAAATAGAGGTTGTTAGTAAATGCATGGAAGCCTAGTTACAATATTTTGAAATGGAATGTTCATAATACTAGTTTCAAAGAATATATAATTTCTATCACAATTTGTAAAATAACATCAAATTAAACATTTGACATAACTTCTAAATATGTGTATTTATGGATGAAATCAACTATCTATCTATTGAATACATTGCAAGTCTTATGTTCATACTAAATAAACATCCAAACAAATAGTACTAAATAAATAGATAATAAATAATAAGTAGCAATGTTTTTTTATAGGAACAATTGCTTATATTACTTTCAAAAAGGGATCTCCACTAGAAGGTTAAGAGATAAAAAACAAAAGAATGTAGGAGAACAAACTCTAGAGTTCTTACAAAACAAAATATGAAGTTCTTGAATCTACTTCTAACTATATTTCGAATCCATCTATATTGAAGGACATACTTACCTAACAAAAATATAAATTTATAGAACATGAGTCACATAAACTTGAAAGTTGTGACCTGATAATCACATTTAGCTAAATATCCATCCAGGTTTTCTTTATAACATTTTGTTGTTAACTAGAGAGCTTGCATTTCAACCTCTGTGTGGTTGCAGTGGACACCATAAACTGAAGTTTTGAGCCTAGAGTGGAGAACTTGAGGAATTGAGCCTTACGAGTTGGGATGAAAAGTGAAGAGTGATTGTTGAGCCCTGAGCTAGGAAGGGAATAAAATAGTAGAATATGCATGCATATTTATCATGAGGGAAGAAATGGGAGGTGAGGTGGTTAAGGATGGAAAGGAGTGATTAGGAAGAGTTATAAATGAGTCTCATGAGAGAAGGTGGCACGATGAGGAAGCGAGGTTGGCATTGGTTTCAAGGACAAGCTTGAGGTGAGCCATACTTGGTAGAGAATGAATGAGTGAAATTCCATGATGGGACCTAAACTTTTGGCAATGGAATCTATCAGAATTCAAAAAATTCTATTTAAAAGGAGAGGTAACTTTCCTTTGAGTGGTTAAATATCTTGTCTTCATCATTTATGGAATGGGAATGTTCTTAATTTATTCATTAATTTTGGATTCGCCTTGAAGTTCAGTGCAAGCATTATGGAAAATTGGGCCTGTGATTGTGGTATATGCTAACATGGTATAATTGGATATTTTCTATGCATTTTAAGACTATTATGATATGAGTGATGTTCTGGGATAGATCTACTTTGTTGAAATTCTTCTTCCATATCATTTGCTCTATAAAAAAATGCAGAGTCTCCAATTATTATGACTAAATTTATGTGCCTTTGTTTGATGATTTTGACTCTCATAAGTAGAGGAAGTTCCTATAATCTATTATTGGTTTCATTGCATAACCCCCATTCTAAGGTTGCTTCTTCTTTTCCGTTGAGGCCCAGAAGGACCCACCCTCCCTGTGCACATGCACTTGCCAGCCCTATATGTTGGCATTATGTTTCTGGTATGGTTATATGTTACAGATGTTGTGCTTGATGGCAACACCCATGGCATGGCTCTCAATGTGATGAGAATTAAGAAGTACGCAGGAGAAAAGTTCACGGAATTTTATGCAGAGAAAAGTTTATAAAAGTTTATTTCATGTGGAGAAAAGTTCACGGAATTTTATGCGGAGAAAAGTTTATTTCATGTGGGAAAACTTACCTTTGGTCCATGGTAGTTAGTCCTTGGAATTTGAACCTATGGTTTTTGGACCATGGCATCTCGACAGACGTGTTGATCCCTAGTATTGAGTTGATGGTATTGGTTTGTTATGGTTTTGGCCCATGGTATTGGTCCATGATTTGAGGAAGAGCTTGCCTATATAAAGCAAAGGAGATCATTTGGCTTGTGTATGCTTTTGGGTTGAATATCTTAAGATCTAAAATATTGGGTTATTGTTTCAAAAGCTCGATCTATATGAAAGTGAAGTGGAAAGTGAATCTGTGAAGGGTGATCTCTCGAGCGCTGCAGCTGCGGAAGTGTGGAGGCGCTGCAGGAACGCCGCAGGAGGTGCCGCAGGAGACGTCGCAGGAGGCGCCGCAGGAGATGCCGCAGGAGGCACCGCAGGAGACGCCCCAGGAGGCGCCGCAGGAAACGCCGCAGGAGGCGCCACAAGCGACGCCACAGGAGGCGCCGCAGGAGACGCTGCAGGAGGCGCCGCAGGAGACGCTGCAAGAGGCACCGTAGGAGACGCCGTAGGAGGCGCCGCAGGAGGCGCCACAGAAGGCGCCGCAGGAGGCGCAACAGAAGGCATCGCAGGAGGTGCCACAGGAGGCGCCACAGGAGATGCCACAGGAGGCGCCGCAGGAGACGCCACAGGAGGCGCCGTAGGAGATGCCGCAGAAGGCACCACAAGAGACGCCGCAGAAGGCGCCACAGAAGGCGCCGCAGGAAACGCTGCAGGAGACGTCACAGAAGGTGCCGCAAGAGATGCCACAGGAGGCGCCATAGGAGACACCACAGGAGGCGCCGCAGGAGACGCCACAGGAGGCACCGCAGGAGGCGCCGCAGGAGGCGCCGCAGGAGATGCCGCAGGAGGCGCCGCAAGAGACGCCGCAGGAGGCGCCACAGGAGATGCCACAGAAGGTGTTCTGGGTTTAGTTTTCTGTTATTGTGGATCTGGTTATCTGGGTGACTTACTGGCACTTGATGATCATTTGATATTTATGGATTCAGTTTGAAAATTTATGAAAATTGGTCCTTGAAAGAAAAGAAGTAGGGGGTTGTAGCTCCCTTCCAAGAGAGACCAAGGAGTATATGAAATAACTCATTAATAACAAATTATTGAGAAGAATGGACTTATTTGTATTAATAGGAAACAAAAGAAACCATTACAACCTGA
>APFE030981859.1:0-28510 GCA_000404065.3 Pinus taeda
AACAGAATCTATGAGAGCTGGCACTACTTTTTCGGCCGCGTTTATGATGCATTTCACAGTCATCCATTGACTATGCGGCTTGACCAAGTATGCCCAGTAACATTCCCAATTTAACCTGTTCAATGCCTGGATCGCTTTTCCCTTTTCCTGTGCCTTCTACTTCCATTCTGCTTCCAGTCGTAGTTTATTTGGTAGGTACTCTGGGGTGGTCTCTTCGATTAAGTTGGCCCTGTGTAAATTGTCATTTACACAGTCGATAAGAATGTTTGCTTGCGTGGCCGCTGTCTCTGCTGCTTGTTCCGCCTGCCTGATTTGATCGTCCCATTATTAAAGAGCAATTCTTTATGATTCTCGTTTATTCTGGGTGCACTTGCTCTTTTCCCTTCATCTTCATCATACATCATTCTATAGAAGGGTAAGATAAGCCCGTGACAAATCTGATAGAAGTGTGGGACGAACTGGGAATCCCATAACATCTTATGATAAACATGGATAGGTAATGGGTCCTGGGTAGTCCATTTCCAACCCATAGTGGGAAATTTAGACACATAACAAATAGAATCCATAACATACGCGGACAGATAAAAAGGAGGATAGATCCTTTGAGACAAGGATCTTTCAGACCGGTAATTGATAACAGCCATGTATAGATTATCAGAAAAGATCTTGGCCCAATCCATAATATCGGCATTTGTGGCAGCATCTATTAATGGTAGCCATTCAGACAAAAATTTATTGATATCCGGCATCCCAAATAATATACAAAGCATGGACGCAGCAAAACAATACGGAGAGGTGAGGGAACCAGTGTTGTACATACCGTTTTTGTCCCTTTGGAGCAGCTCCTCTTTTCTGGACTAATCTTTGGTGGTCTTTGCTAGGTTTGGGTTTTCTGCCACAAATTTCTTAACGAATTGTCCATTGTAAGTCGCCTGTGGTTCAGGAAGATGATACATAACCTTTGAATCTTGCACGACGAATGATCCGATGAGCCCATGTCCTTGAACCTTGAATTGTTTGCTGTTCATCTCTGCATTGTCAAGTATCCACTTGATCATATCCGTATATGGTAGAATTTTGGACCTTGCTGCTATCCGGTGAAGAAATGAACATGCTAGCTCTTCTAAGGACGCCTCGGAAGAGCGTTGTGAGCCCGCGACAGTATCAACCTTCATTACTCTAGGATTTTCTTCTTCAAGCAGCCTGTACATGCTTTCCCATGTCGATATCACTGCGTCTCTGTTACAGGCTGTGTCTGTATAAAAAGGCGCCATCTCCTTCGTCTTTTCCTTCGCCTCAGAGCCTTGAGATTTATTTTTCTTTCCCATTTCTTCTTGCATTTGGCTTTGAATCGTCCTAGCTCTTCGTTCCTGCAGATTACGAGTGAAATGGAAATGACTGATTAAGAAAGGTGATGGGAGATTTTTAAATGCAACAGATATATCAAATATGCCACCTTACGTGAAGTAATTCTTTACAAAAGCACGCATCTTCATTTCCTTTAATAACTGACAACTAATTCATTTACTATCATTAAAAGCGCATGATCTTGAGTCAGATTATGGTAAGTGGCTTTTCTTTCAATGGCATGCCTGAAGGATTCGTGATGAAGTGATTTATGATTTTCTTACGTAACATCGCAGATCGCGCCATCACAGATTGCACCATCGCAGATTGCACCATCGCAGCGATCGCAACTTCGCAGGTCGCAGAAGTTTGATGTTTGCCAAATCTTGCCAGTTCATTTCTGTGATATGCGATCTTGCGATCGGTGTTATCGCAGATCGATAAATCTTGAAGTTTTTTCCTTATGAGTATTACTTCATTGCGATGCGATGTTATGCTTAACACGAGGGTCTTGCGCATACTGATTTTATAGAGAAATGGAGGCCTTTCCTATATTTTTTGCAACGCGGTTTTAAAGATATTTCCCTTATCGCTGACTTAGGTTAAAATATTCAAAAGCCTTTCTAAGCTTACGATGGTAACCTTATTTTGAAGAAAGGAAACTCTTGCTTTCTTTCTTTAAAATTTAACTAAGGGTCCCCATTCATTTAGTATTTTGGACAACACTTAAATGAACAAGGGGGGGTGTTGTTGGCCACAACACAGTGGTGGAAGAATCTAGAAGGAACCGAAAGGTATGTCCACGCCTAAACACTACCTTGCTTTCTCTCATACCTAAATATTTTAAGTCTGATGAACCATAGTGATTTAGACCTATTTCTCTCTGTAATGTTATATATAAAATTATCTCTACTTTGATAGCGAAGAGACTGAAACCAATTCTTCCAAGTATTATATCCTTGGAACAAACAAGTTTTGTAGAAGGTCGACAGATTTTAGATGGTTTGACAGTATCCTGAGAAGTGGTGCATTCGTTAAAATCTAAGAAGATGGAAGGAGTGATGGTTAAATTGGATCTATCCAAGGCCTATGTTAGATTAAACTGGGAGTACCTAAGGAATGTTTTGGAAGCTTTCGGATTTTGTAGAAGATGGATAGACTAGGTTCTAGCAATGATATCTACCCTGGTCTTCTCTGTTATCACTCTGGTTGTTCCCTTTGACTCCCAAGGGAATACGGTCGAGGTAACCACAAACCAATCTTTGGACTATAGGTCCTAGCCTACCAACAGTGAGAGAGGGCTCTCTCTTTGAGATTTAGCTTTGTTTAAAGGGGGATTTTAGGCTAGTTATGGGTTTCTTTGAGTTTTGTTTGAGTTTTGGTGGGATGGTTGATCTTAATCAAACAGAGTTGACACACAAAGTATAAGAATTTCAAACCATTGGGCATGGAGTCATGGAGTTAGACTGCTGGTGTGTTTTCTTGGTCACAAGGGGACTATGGAGGAGGATAGCTATACATGAAAAAATATTTAGGCAAAGTAAGGATGAAATGAGGGCTAAGGAATGAGAGACAATTAAGAATCTCTCTTTCAACTTAACAGAGGGAAGGCGAATGAGCTCTATCTAGGAGTAGTCAAGAATTCCTAGATAACTGTCATGTATGGGTAAATTAGGGGAAATATGAGCCAGAAGGAATTCACATTTATATCTAATTCAGAGGAAAACATATAGAAACAATAGAAATTGAGCATAGAGTGCAATTAAGCAAATTATAGGCTATTCATTTTTCCTGTTATTTAGACAATGATACAATAACGATTAAACATGTATAATGAAATATAACGAGGAAACACTTATTGTTCCATGTAGCAGCACGATAATTCCACAATCACTCTTCAACCATTTAAACACAACAAACAGTCATTGCTTCAAACTTTTCCGCAGTCTTTGATTAAAGAAATTATCAAATACATAGTGAAATTCTCTCGTGAATTGATTCATCAACTCACCCTTGATACATATTTTTTATCAGTATATATAGGAGTTTTTACAAAATATCCCATAGGGAAATATCTGGTCATTAATATATCCATCTACTTCTGACAAAATTAATCACGCTTTATGGAAAAATCGCTCAACAATAAGTGAGGTATTTAAAGCCCTTTACTCATTGCAGCAGGTGTCTGGTGTGTTGTTGACCCTTCGACTCTGGCTAGCAGTGGGTGACCGCATCCTTGAAATGTTGTCCTGTAGCGCTATCCTGTGACACCTATTCTGTGCTTCTGAATATCAACGCGAATTTCTCTCTTTGTTAATTTGAATCTTATGGTAGCTGAGTTTCATGCTACAATTCCCTTATGTAGCCAATAGATAAAAAGAGTTTCAAATGATTTTAAAAATCTGAAGCATACTTTACCACCAATCCTTAGTTGGCAACAGATTTTTTCTTAACTTGTATAATGTTTCATCAACTTCGGTGTAGGTATAATAATTAGGTGAAACTGGAAAAAGGTGTGCCACCTCATGCTCTATGTAAAACAAATTTTCCAACTTGTCATATAAACTTTGCCCTGTGGGAGGGACTGCTTCTTCTATGTTGCTGGATGATGCTGCTATTTGATTCTGTATAAAGGCACTCAGCCTGTTTGCATACTGTTCCTGCTTTAATAGCCTTCCAGCACTGGTGACCAGGTTGGGTAAACCTTTGGTCTGCAAATTTGCAAGAGGAATTTACCTCTATCTGCATTTCCTGACACTTCCTTTCTATGGTCTGGACAAAATTCCTCATTGTCAGCACTTTCTTGGCTTTTATTATAGCCTTTGTCTTGTTCTGGATTTTTAGCATTGCCAGCTGGTCACTAATACTAGTATTCAAAAAGTGAATTAACCGAGTAGCTTGTTTAGGCTTATTTGCTAGCAATGTTCTGGCTTTATGGGTTTCAAGCTGAGCCACAGTCATCAGTTCTACTTGGTCAAACATGGTTTGTATTCCTGTCCATTGTTCGGCTAGATATTGGCCAATTTTATTCCACAAAATTGTTTTTATCTCAGTCAAGGTCCTATGGAGAGTGAGGTCTTTCTCCAAGGCCTTTATCTTATTTTCAAGGGCCTTTACTTCCCTGGTTTTCTCCGCAACTCTCATTTTTTATTTATCATAACTAGCCTCAATCTTGGCTAGCTTTTCTTTTGTTTCCTTCATCTCTGTCATTTGCAATTCAAGAGCTTTAATCTCGTTCATCATGGTCTCCATGCTCAAGCTAGCCTCTTGGACTATTGCTGCTGTTGTATCTGCTGAGGTCGATGCACCTGCTGTTGCTGTTGGACCTGGCGGAGGTGCTGTTGAAGTGACTGCTGTTGGAGGAGTAGTGGTTGTCGGAGCTGGTACTATTGGAGCATTTTGTGATGGTTGAGGGGTTGGCTCTGGTTGTTTCCCTCGGTGAGCTTCCTCCAATGCTTTCTCCATTTCCATTATCCTTTCAGTCATCCTCATAAGTAGACTTACCACATATTCTGCTTCTTATTGCTGGGCTACTTCTGCAGTTTGAGGATGTATGGTGACTGACAACTTCATTTGTTTTCTGAATGCTGCTATGTCTTCTTCCTTTTTCTTCATCAAGGCTTGTGTGCCTTTGGGATCTTTGGGATCATGTCCCAACTCTATGATGATCTATTTCAAGGATTTTATCCTATTATCCTTGGCCAACGATGAGGCCTTTTCCAGTTCTAACTCGGTAGAAGTGTTCTATAGTGAATTATGCAATCTGTGGGCCAAAAGAGCCTTGTCTGCCAATGTGGAATACACCATTTCTCCAGTCTGCTTATGCAATTCAATCTGGTCAAGAGGATGTATATCTTTTGCTAGAACCTCTAGATTAGTTCTAATGTAATCTGCAGTTGATTGTGGTTGCTGTGTAGTAGGCCTGAAGGACTGAGTGTCATCTTCCCTGCTTTTATATCATAGGCTACCATTAGCCTCTGCTGATTTGTTGGTGCCATTCTCATTAATTGGTTGTAAAGCTGGAACCTTATTGGCTCGTTCCTAGCTTTAATATCTGTGAATTCCTTCTTTATGTATGAACTTCTTTGGGTTTGTTGTTTGGAGGATGAAACCTCCCCACCTGGTTGTCTCTCTTGCTACTGCTGAAAGGAGCTGGCCGATGTTTCCAAAATAGGGGGAATATACTGCTCAGAAGTCCCCTCACCCATGATGTTTCTCATGGTCTCTTCTGTGATTTCCTCCTCGGCATAGGGGTTTAGTCTCTGCCTTTTTTCTCCTTGCTAGACCGTGAGTGTGCCTGTGGGTGTCTCATCTGTTCTATCCCTCTTTTTAGCTCTTTCCTCATTGTGAGGAGTTTGCAGCACGGGGATTTCAGGTGCTCCTGTTTGTGTTAAAGGGCTTTGCTCTTGACCCTTTTCTACATTTGAGGATGGCTGCACCTCCATTGTGCTTTGCTGTTCAAAATGTTCAATTTCTTTGCCTCTTTCTGCTGTCGATATAGCCTCTTTAGTAGGTTGCCTTGAAGTAGAAATTGATGCGCTTGCTCCCACTGGTTGAGGCTGTGTGAAGGTGACCTGTGCAACATAATCAAGGTCAATTCTTTTCTCAATTTCTTTCGTGTCTTTCTCTAATGTTTCCTCTTCAGTGAGCTCTTCATCATCTAAGGTGCCTTCTACCCATTCTGGTTGATCGGCATATTGTTCAATGTGGGGGAGTAGCTGGTGCACATATCCTGAAAGCCTAAGTTTGATTCTTCTAAGGCTTATGAAGTGTTCAGGGTCATATGGTGCCCAGTAGAAGCTCTGTTTCAGCATGAGTTCTTGTCCTAGCATGTTGTTTGCATCTTTCCATACTTCTTCCCTTTTCTTGAAAACAAAGGGACCCAATTGGTGTTTGATTTTCAGCTGTGCCTTGTTGTTTTTTCCGTGGAAATGGGTTAAGTCTGCATGACTGAATTGCTTGAAATATTCCAATGAAAAAAGTATCATAGGGACATATCTTGGTAGTTTGTAGGGAGACAACTCAAACCCATAAATTCTGATTATTGTGTGGTTTTGGTAGAAATACCAATCACCAATACTGTAGCCTTTAGAAAGATGCAAGATCCTTTGCATTTCAACAGTAAGCCTGGTAGGAGGAGTCAGCATCAATGGGAAAGTAGCATGGTAAATGAATAGGTCAATAAACTCACAATATGTGTATGGAGAATGGTGGACTTCATGGAAAACCGAGGTTCAATAAACAACCGCTCTCCTCTCTCCCTTTGGATCTAATCTTCTGAGCGGAACCTTGAAACTCTATGGGTGATGGTAGAGCACCAAGTGGTATATATAAGAAGTGTATTTAAACAATATTTCTCTCTCCATCATCATGAATTGTTCATGCATTTTTTTTGCTATGAATGTGGCATAGTCATACATGACAACAGGGGGCTACCCTGGGGTGAATATGGTTAGGAGAAAGAATATAGTCTCATCCACAAATTCCCCTGTTTTGCATCCTAGGATGTACGAAATCATGTCCACCATGAGCTGGCCTGTTTCATTGAATGAAACCTGATATAGGGAGGAGGATGATCATATTGGCACTCCGGCTTCATAAATAGCTAGCCCACTCTTGATATTTCTGCATTGGAGAGCCTTACACCATGATCCACCAAGAGTTTCATTGTGAGGGAAACCAGAGTTTGAGGAGGCTCAAAGTTCAACATCTCATTTATAGCTTGAGGAGTGATATGGAAGAGCACAGACCCATCTGGCCTGAGAATTTCCCTCAGAGTGGGTTCATAGTGTGCATGGAATAGGTGAGTGGAATCAGGTAGCACATTGGATTCTGGCAAGTAATAGCGGGACATGCTGGATGGCCAAATCCCCAAAATATCAGTGTTATTCCTGTGATTGTGTTTGAATTGGCCCACAGCTTTGAGGTGAGTAGTAAGGCCCATCATATCTCTGATCTGAAAGTCTCTGTCTGCTAATGGTAGCCACTCTAAGTCCATATGTGGAGCATTTAAAGGAGCAATGTTCAAGGCTACTGGAGTCTCCATATCTGATAGTGCTGGTATGGATGGCAATGTAGGTTTCGGACAACAATAGGAAATGGAATCCGAGTTCAAAGGGTATTATCAACAATCTGAAACTGAATTTCTTTCCCAAACTGATTTATGTGTATTCAGCTTATGATGAATGATGGATTTACATCCCTTTGACTGGGTTCTTCACACAGAATTGTTGAATTGCAGGCTCTGTGGATTGAGTGCTAAGGGAAGTGGAGCTGGATTTTTCCCAAAGGGGCACAAGTCTGCAAAGGGAAAGGGAAACTGAGGGTTTCCCTTTAGGAAAATAGGTTACACTTGACTGGAACAGGGAGCTCAGTTGAATTAACTCTAAATTTGAGCGATTCGTGGAGTTCGTGAGTGAATATGGACGAATGCAGTGTTGGAATAGCTCATTTGCAGAGTTTGGAATTTGCAAGATTGCTTTGAATTACTAGCCCAAATAAGAAATGCCGAGTAGGGGAGGATTGGTGGGAATGCTAATGGGAAAAATGCAGGTACCTTCGACAATTTTGAATAGAGAAGAGAAAAACAGGGCTTTCAGGTGAAATGTGGATAAATACCTCTTTACAGGGCACTGAGGGCACTTGGACAGGTACAGGTCGAGCTGCGGAGCATTGTTGCAGAGCCGGATTGCAGGTTGATAATCTGTAGAAGCTTCGGGAGTGCGAAATAGTGAAAAATGCATGCACGTTGTTTACACAGTGAACACAAAAATAAACCAAAATAGTTGTTTTCCCAAGCTTAAACCGAATTTTTGAAATTTGGTGCTTTTTGGCACTTTCCTTGGATGACGTCATCATGACGTATTTTTTGTCGGGTAGAGGTACGGAGATGACGTGGTAGCTGACGTGGATGATGATGTCAGCATGACACGGTGGTAGAGTGATGATGTCAGCGGGTGACATGGCGCAGGTATATTACAGTGGAAGGTGACGTGGCGGCAATGTGGCAGCAACATCATACAGTGACGTAAGCGACAGGGGAGGGTGGCAAGTGGTTTGCGTCGGATCGCTTTTGGTACGGGGGCGGTATGCGTTAGGGGCGACCTGATGCAATAGGCGGCCGACAACTGTCCGGGTGTACGACGGTGAAACCGTCGGCCACTGGGCGCTATCGTACCACTATGAAGGGGTGCTCGATATGTATGAGGGCCGTCGTATCTGGCAGAGCTGATCCAACGGTGGACAGGAAGGCAAAACGCTCGGGTTTTAGCAGAATAGCGCGCCCTATATATCAGAAATTTTTACGGTTGCAGGTGGGTCAGAACCTTATGTTTTGAGTTAAACGCGCTCAGGATTTGGCTGTTTTATCAACTGAATGTTAATAAAATCCCAATAAAGTGTGCAGGGGGGATCTGAATGTATTTATTTATCTAACAGGGTGTTAAATAAATTCTAAGGGTAGATGGATGTGGATAGGCTAATACTAGATCCCAAATGAACCTAATATTTCCCGACTTTGGTTATTTAGGCTATAATTGCCATGGGAATGAATATTTAGTATTTTTGGTGTTTTTTATATAGTTTTTGTAGAATAGGGATGGGAGAGTGGTTAGGGAGCTACATAGTAGAATTAGGAGTTAATATGACCTGGTGAAGTGGAAATGTAAGGGGAATGATGGATTTGTGCAAAGATTATTTTTACACAAGAAATGTGGCTTCTTTTCAGCAAGTCAACTTCAAAAGTCAACTTGGTTCTCAACCAGAATGGAGTGGAAATGGACTTTTTGGGCAGATCCCTAAGTCCTTGAGGGGATGTTAGTGAATGGTTTTTTGAGGGGATGAAGGGGGAGTTAGACATGATTCCAAACCTTGCCATCCAATAGTGCCTTGGTAGTCCTGCCTCCAATGAGATGAGCTTTCTTTTTTTAGGTCAATACTGAGGATGATCTCGCTTCTGCAGCCCCAGGCTACCTACCCAGCCTAATATACCTAGCATTTTTTGTTTCTTCAGGAAGGGTGCATTTAGACTTGCAGACCCTGATTGCCTTTTTTCTTTTATAATTGCCCTCCTATCTACAAACTGCCCTTATTTCTTCCGAGGGCCCAGATTAAAAAGTTGGGCTCCTTAATTGTCTACCTAGCCAATGATCTGCTAAGTTTAAACAGTTTGGACAACTTTTCTTTCTCTATCTTCTAAAACAAGAAATTTAAACCTAGGGAGGCCAGGATTAAGTTGTTTGGCCCTCCCTCAACTGTGAAATTCTTCAAAAATAGAACTTTTGCAGCACGAAAAGGATGAACATTTTTTGCACTTCCACTGTCAATCATGATGAAACCTATTGCTATAGGAAGCTAACAGTGGCTCCACTTGGGGGTGGCCTTTCCTTGTGAAAGGCCAAGAACAGCAGGTCAGACTACCTTAATTTCTCAGTTGTTGCTGTACTCTAAAATTTTTCTTTTTCTCAATGTATTTGACCGAATTCTTATAAGTTGATATGCAGTATCTTTTTTAGCTGATTTGCAGAGAAATTACAACTCTTCTTTGCCTTTTTGGGTGCTTGTGGTCTTGTTGAAATCTGCTTGGGAACTTCTTTGGGATTATTTCACACAACATAGATCTAAACTGGATATTTCTTTGATGTTTCCTTCAAAATTTGTTGCATTATTCTCTCTTAGCGGCCTGCTATAAAAGTGAAAACAAAGTGCTGGAAATATATAAATTATTAATGAACAAAATAAAATACAGAGTTGTGTTGTATCTAGAAGGGGTCATGATAATTCTTCGACATGCGGCCATTAACACGGCCTTCCTTAGCTGTGGCCATCCAAACTCTTCAAAAAATATGTGTTATTGCCTTGAACA
Source organism: Pinus taeda (assembly GCA_000404065.3). Lineage (NCBI taxonomy): Eukaryota > Viridiplantae > Streptophyta > Pinopsida > Pinales > Pinaceae > Pinus > Pinus taeda. The sequence continues at coordinate 10,211 of APFE030981859.1, forward strand.
ATAGAAATAACAAAGGGGCCTTTCCAAAGGAAATCAAACTTGCCATGCTTTCCTTTGTCCTCCCTTCTTGAATCCCATCTTAAGACTTTGTCGCCCATGAAGAAATCTTCAGCTTTTGTCCTTTTGTCGAACATTTTCTTGAGTTTTTCTTGTAAAACTTGAGCCCTGTCATACACTTGCTCTCTTGTTTTCTCCAAATGGATGGTTTGGTTTATCCTCCTTTGGATATCATTGGGCTCAGCCTGAATCTCTTGCAACAACTTGATAACAGGGATTCCCAAAGAAGAAGGGAAATTAGCCTCCATGTCATAGAGTAACTCATATGGGCTCATCCCAATGGATCTCTTGGTTGTCAATCTATCAGCCCATAGTGCATTTGTGAGCTTTTTGTGCCAATTCTTTTTATTTTCCTCTAAGACTTTCTTGATGATATTGATTAGGCTTTTGTTGGATGACTCGGCTAGGCCATTACCTTGAGGATAATAGGCTGTGGAGTGACCTAAGGTGATGTGGAATTTATGGAAAAAATTGATCATTTTCTTGGATTTGAAGGCAGCAGCATTGTCTATAATGATTTTTTCAGGGCAGCCAAATCTAGACAGAATATTGGTTTCAAGGAATTGAATAATGGTGGAGTCATTGGCTTGCCTACATGGAATGGCTTCAATCCACTTGGTGAAATAATCTCTGGCTATTAGAATCCACTTATTCTGGCCTGATGATGATGGGTGGATTTCTCCAATGAAGTCAACACCCCATTGCTGAAAGGGCTTTTCTGTTGAAATGGGCTTTAGGGGCAAGGGAAGAAGTTTTATTTTTCCTTCAAAGGCTTGGCATTTGTGGCATGAAACTGCTAACTTCTTGACATCTACAAACAATGAGGGCCAATAGAAACCAGCCCTTAGTATCTTATCAACAGTGGATTTCCAGTATAGGTGCCCTCCACAGTCCCCTGCATGAAATTCTTTCATAACACTGTCAGTTTCATCTAAATTTAAATAGTTCAGCAAAATTCCTTCATGGTTTTTCCAAAACAGGGCACCATCTAAGACACAAAACTTTGATGCTTTCATTTTTAGAAATCTCTTTTTGGTCCTGGACAACCCTGGGGGATCACACAGGTTAATCAATATAAAACAAATATCAGCATACCATGGGGATTGTAAAAAAGCTTCACTGATCTGTGGAGTTGCCAGCTCCTTTTCATTGTCCAGTTCATTTATATCTAAGGCTTTAAAATTGGTTTCGGACATTAGTTTGGCTAAACCTTGTCCCTTTATAAGCTTGGTGGGTTTTATCTCAATGTCATACTCCAGAATGTTGGCAATCCGCTTGCCTCTTTTTCCTTCTAATCCGTCTTGGGTTAATATGTCTTTTACAATAGAGTTCGGGACATAAGCAATCACATGGGAGTATAAACTGTAAATTCTGATGTCTTTGATGGCCTTAACAAGGGCATAGGCCTGCTTTCCATGATTTGATATTTTAAGGGGGCATCCCTAAGGTCTCGGCTGAAAAAATCAATGGGCTTTTCATTTCCTTGGTGGTCCTTTTGTAAGAGGACAACAACGATGGAATGTTCAGATGCAAATGAAAAAATGATGAAATCCTTATCAAATTGTGGACTTGTGAGGACTGGTGCTTGTGTTAGTGCAGTTTTTATGCCCTCAAAGGCTTGCTTGTATTCCAAAGCCCATTTTACCTTGGAGTCTTTCTTGAGCATATTGCTCAGCAACCTTATCAGCTCAGCCAAGTTCGGGATAAATCTTCTTAGGAAATTGATCTTTCCCAAGAAATATTGCAATTCTTTGATGTTTCTTGGATAAGGGATTTGCAGAATGGCTTGAATCCTTTCGGGATCAATTCTAATCCCATCTTTAGAAATGATATAGCTAAGGAGTTCACCTTCTTCTAGACCAAACAGGGATTTCTTGGGGTTTAAAGATATGCCATATTTCCTACAAGTTAGGAATATTTGCCTTAGGTGCTTCAAGTGCTCTTGATCGGATTTTGAGAAAGGAGTAAGGTCATCAAGGTAGACAACCAAGAAATCATAGATTTCCTTGGCGAGAAGCAATTTCCATAGCCCTTTGAAAGGTTGCACCTGCATTTTTGAGCCCAAAAGGCATTTTGACATATTTGAAGGTTCCCCATGGTGTGGTAAAGGCTGTCTTGTCCTGGTCATTCGAGTGAACTAATATTTGATTGAAACCTGAGAAGCCATCTAGTAATGAAATTCTTGAGGACCCCACTACTCTTTGTAGAATATGGTCCATTTTGGGCAGAAGATAGTGGTCTTTTAAAGAGACCTGGTTTAAGTTTCTTAGGTCTACACACAGTTTGATCTCACCTGATTTTTTCCTTGTGGGAACCAGATTGGATACCCATTCAGAAAATCTGATGGGTGCTATGATACCTGCTTCAAACATTTTCTTCACTTCCTTTTCAATGAGGGGAAAAAGCATAGGGTTAATTCTTCTCAGTTTCTGCTTAAATGGCTTTTGGTTTGGTTTTAAAGGAATAATATGTTGAATAAATAAAGTGTCGTAGGACTTTAAGTCCTCATAACTCCAAGCAAATACATCTTGGAACTCTTTGAACAGATCCACATACTTTGTTTTTTGATCAAGTGGCAGATTGTTGGATAATTTAATGACTTTGGGCTTCTCTGTTGTCCCAATATTGCAGTCTTCAATTGCAGTATTTGAGGGTTGCATTTTTGGCTTCTTGGGGATGTCATTTGTATCAAACATGTCTTCTAATGGAGTTAGGCGAGCGGGCAGGAAGTTGTCTTCTAAATCAATGATTTCGGCCTCTGTCCTGGCTATTTCCTCCAAATGCATCTGTTTCAGCTCTTCTATATTTTCCTGGTCAAAGATAGTTGGGCACAATATTTTTTTTGTTGCTTCAGCTGTTGGATTTTGCTGACTTTGGATTCCTGTTTGTTGTTGGTGGTGATCCATGACCTCCTCATCTATATTCATGTCTGAAAACTCCTGCTGTAAGGTGAGGAAATTATTAATTTATACATCATTTTCAAATACTTGTCAGTCTTTGATATTGTTAGGGACAGTCGGCCTGTGCTTTATCTCAGCAGTGAAATGGTGATTGGGGCCAAAAGGCAACTTGCAGGTGCTAGCAAAGGTAGCTAGGCTGTGTGCATGTATGTTATGGTTTCTGGCAATCTTAGTAAGCTGGAATTCGGTGAAGGAATCGAGTATGTCTATGGCAGCAGACCTATAAGCTCTTAATCTATTGTCATTGGTGACAAAGCTACCTTTCACCTGTTGTATGATCAGGTCAGAGTCTCCTAGAATTGAAACTCTTGTGGCTCCTAGGGATTTGATCAGTTTAAGGCCTAAGAGGAGGGCTTCGTATTCTGCCATATTGTTGGTACATCTGAAATTTAGTCTGTAGGCATGACCCTCTGCATGGTTGTTATGTGTATTGTGAATCCATACTCTTGCCCCTGCTCCTAACTTATTAACTAAACCATCAAACTCTAAATACCATGTGATTTCTTGCTTGTGGCTAGTATCAATAGTTTCAATCATTTTAGGATTGGGCGAACCCAAGTTTTGTATTTGAGGAATTTGTTCTTGTATACTAGTTGCTTTTCTTGCTCTGACACTCTCATGAGTATGGGTAAGCAATTCCTCACTCATGTTTATCTCCTATTCTAAAGTCAAAGGCTTATTGTCAATTGGAGGAGATCTTTCATCATTAAATAAAATAAAGGAGTCCATATCAGAATGGATTGAGTAAATGGGGAAGTTTTGAGGCTTTTCCTCACTACTCACCACATATTTCATCAAAGTTTCTCTGTACAGTCTCTTTGGTTGCCCAAAGACTGAAATAGTGGCGTAGGACATGTCTAGTTGCAAGGATCCCTGGAGTTTGGCCCCCCAAGATCTTGATAACAACATGCCATATTTTGGTGGAATGTCGGCTACCACCACATCCATCAAGATTATTTTGTTTGGGTATTTGACTAAAGAGACACAAAAATCTTTGATCAGGCCTAAACACTTGACCTGACTGGAATCAAATGAGAATAAATCTTTATATGGTCTTGTGATATCCAAATTTAGTTTCTCCATTACAGATTTGGGCATTAAGTTTTTTGAAGCTCCTGAATCAAACATTGCATTGTGTAAGACTTTATCATGGATATGTAAACTGACGTAAAATGGTAGGACACCCCCATTTACTGTTTTTCCATCAACTTCTGGACCAAAAAGTAACTCAGGTGTATCATCTAGGACATTAACATCGTCCCTATTCTCTGGTATTTGTAGTGACCTTTTGATTTGTTGTTTGTATACATCATGTTTAGCGAGCTCAGAGAGAGGGATAGATATTTTTAACTTGGCTATTTCAGCCTCTAAATCAAATGGTTTTTCTGATTGGGTCTTGGTATTGTAACTGCTAGATTTTCCTTTTTCAACTGTGTTTTCAGCAACTGTCTCCTGATTATCAGTGTTGTCCTGGAGTATTGCTGTTTTGGAAGCGTTTTGAGGGGTGCTGTTTGAATTCTCTTTTAAGGGAGGGGATACTAACAGCTGTTTGTATGAAGGGTGGTTCTCTGTTATATCCTCTACTGCCACTTCCTTTGGGTTTTGGCCTTTTCCCTCAGTAGGTTCTATTAAGGCAGCTTGTTCTTTTATTTTCTTTGGTTGTTTAGTATCCTTTGTTTTGACAGGTTCTGGCACCTCTATGTTCCTACTTCTCAACTTGTATTGCTTGTGAACTTCGTATACAGCTGCATCATAAACTTCTCTAAAGTCAAATGACTCACCAGATTTGGTTTGAAATTGTTTAAATTCTTGGGCTTCTTGATCATCTTGAGTTAGAAAGACCTGTTGTTCACTGTCTAGGCCCATCAGGTTGATGTGGGGGTCTTTTGTTGGTTCGCCGGAGGTTGAGACCTCTGCATAATTCTCTTGAAATGGGGGTCTGATATTCTGATCAGGACCATTCCTTCCAGTATTTTGGTTCAGATTTTTTCTAAAATTAGGATTTCTGGATGTATTGCTCGTTTTCCCTTCCCAGGATGATTTTCTTTCAATGGTCTCTACCCGGTCTCCCAATCTGTCCATACCTTTGATGATTGCATCTAATTTTTGCTCAAATGCTGAAGGTTCTTCTTTGAAAGTTGTTCTTCTCTCTGTTCTCGCTCGGTTTCGTTTGGCAATGAAGTTTGCTTCCACACTAACAACGATATTCTACATGTCTGCTAAGTTTAATAGAGCTCTTTCCCTTAATTGATATGCCATGTCTGATTCAAATCCATCAGGGAACTTGATCAAGGCCAAGTCAGGTGGGGGTCTAAGGTTTTGTGGTATGGCATTGTATGTATTATTAAACCTAGCACAATAATCCTGAACAGTCTCTTATGGACCCCTTTTCAAATTGTCATACTCAGTTAAAATATGTAAAGGGTCTTTCTTCTTTTCCCATCTGTTTAAGAAGACTTGACATAGGGCCTTAGGATCAGCTATAGAATTTGGAGTAAGAGATCTAAACCAAGTCCTAACATCACCAGTTATACTTTGGACAAAGATATTCATCCTTACTCCGTCATCATCAATTTCATAATTTTCAAAATAGTCCTGCATCTTCTTGGTGTGCATTTGGGTCGTATAGGAACCAGTACCATCAAAATAAGTGATCTTACTTTGATAATCCTGAGGCAGAGCCCCTGGATTTGCAGGTAATTGTAAGGGAGCATATCTATTGGCCATATTTGCAGGAACAACTGGGATAGCAGGAATAAGTGGAACAACTGGAACAACACCAACAACAGTGGTACTGGGAGTAGTATTCATAGTAACTGGAGGGGTGGAAGAGGCGCTTGGAGAGGTAGATGGTGAACTTGGGGAAACAAGATTTGAACGAAATAAAACTTTGACAGGGGTTGGGACACCGCTTGGCTGAACTGCTTCAGGACTAGAATCAACAAAGTGTTCTTGCTGCCCTTGTTTCCTAAGGATCTTAGGTATTAGATTGGGATTTTCAAAAATAGCTGGGGGATCTGGGTCAGGATTTGACCTTGTGTAATGGGTCTTTCTCTTTGGAGCCATCTTCTGAACCTCTTTTGGTGTTTTCTAGGAATAGCTGTGGTTTTTAGAAAGAGACTGATCAGACTTTGGAACAACTACTTGGAACTTAAGACTGGACAAAAATTGACTGAAGCAGCTTTTATATACTCCTACAAATGCAAAGCAAAAGCATTTATCTTCAATATTTAAGGAGTAGACAACAGTTTGAGAATAAGTTTGAGCTCCCTAGTGGAGTCGCCATTATGTTATCACTCAGGTTGTTCCCTTTGACTCCCAAGGGAATACGGCTGAGGTAACCACAAACCAATCTTTGGATTGTCCGTCCTAGCCTACCAACAGTCAGAGAGGGCTCTCTCTTTGGGATTTAGCTTTGTTTAAGGGTTGATTTTAGGCTAGTTATGGGGTTTTCTTTGTGTTTTGTTTGAGTTTTGATGGGTTGATTGATCTTAATCAAACAGAGTTGACATGCAAAGTATAAGAGTTTCAAATCATTGGGCATGGGGTCATCGAGTAAGACTGCTGGTGTGATTTCTTGGCCACAAGAGGACTATGGAGCAGGATAGATATACATGAGAAAATATTTAGGTGAAATAAGAATGAAAGGAGGGCTAAGGAATGAGAGGCAATTAAGAATCTCTCTTTCAACTTAACAGAGGGAAGGTGAATGAGCTCTATCTAGGAGCAATCATGAATTCCTAGATAACTGTCATGCATGTGTAAATTAGGGGAAATATGAGCCAAAAGGAATTCACATTTATACCTAATTCAGAGGAAAACATTTAGAAACAACAGAAATTGAGCATGGAGTGCAATTAAGCAAATTCTAGGCTATCCATTTTTCCTGTTATTTAGACAATGATACAAAAACGGTTAAACATGTACAATGAAATAGAACGAGGAAACACTTATTGTTCCATGTAGCAGCACGAGAATTCCACAGTCACTCTTCAACCATTTAAACATAGCAAACATTCATTCCTCCAATCTTTTCCACAGTCTTTGATTAAAGAAATTCTCAGATATACAGTGCAAGTCTCTCATGAAATGAATTCATCAACCAACCCCTAATACATCTCTTTTATCAGTATATATAGGAGTTTTTAAAAAATATCCCAGAGAGAAATATCTGGACATTAATATATCCATCTACTTCTGACAAAATTAATCACGATTTATGGAAAAATCGCACAGCAATAAGTGAGGCATTTAAATCTATTTACCCGTTGTGGCAGGTGTCCTATGTGCTGTTGACCCTTCGGCTCTGGATGGCGGTGGGTGACCGCTTCCCTGAAATGTTGTCCTATAGCACTATCCTGTGACACCTGTTCTACGCTTTTGAATATCAACCCGAACTTCGCCCACTGTTAATTTGAATCTTATGGCAGCTGAGCTATATGCTACAATTCCCTTATGCAGTCAATAAATAAGAAAAGATTCAAACGATTTTAAAAATCTGAAGTAGACTTTGCCACCAATCCTCAGTTGGCAACTAATGTTTTCTTAACTTATATAATGTTTCATAAACTTCGGTGTAGGTATAATAATTGGGCCAAACTGGTAAAAGGTGTGCCACCTCATACTCTATGTAAAACAAATTCTCCAGCTTGTCATATAAACTCTGCCCTGTGGGAGGGACTGCTTCTTCTGTGTTGCTGGATGACGCTGTTATTTGATTTTGTACAAAGGCACTCAGCCTGTTTGCGTACTGTTCCTGCTTTAATAGCCTTCCAGCACTGGTGACCAGGTTGGGTAAACCTTTGGTTTGCAAATTTGCAAGCCTCTGTCTAAAGGAATTTACCTCTATCTGCATTTCCTGGCACTTCCTTTCTATAGTCTGGACAAAATTCCTCATTGTCAGCACTTTCTTGGCTTTTATTATAGCCTTTGTCTTGTTCTAGATGTTTAGCACTCCCAGCTGGTCACTAGTACTAGTATTCAAAAGGTGAATTAACCAAGTAGCTTTTTCAGGCTTATTTGCTAGCAATGTTCCGGCTTTATGGGTTTCAAGCTGAGCCACAGTCATCAGTTCTACTTGGTCAAACATGGTTTGTATTCCTGTCCATTGTTCAGCCAGAGATTGGCCAATTTTATTCCACAAAATTGTTTTTATCTCATTCAAGGTCCTATGGAGAGTGAGGTCTTTCGCCAAGGCCTTTATCTTAATTTCCAGGGCCTTTACTTCCCTGGTTTTCTCAGCAACCGTCATTTTTGATTTATCATAACTAGCCTCAATCTTGGCTAGCTTTTCTTTTGTTTCCTTCATCTCTGTCATTTGCAATTCAAGAGCTTTAATCTCGTTCATCATGGTCTCCATGCTCAAGCTAGCCTCTTGCACTGCTGCTGCTGTTGGATCTGTTGAAGTCAATGCACCTGCTGCTGAAGTTGAACCTGGGGGAGGTGCTGTTGAAGTGACTACTGTCGAAGGAGCAGTAATTGTCAGAGCTGGAACTATTGGAGCATTTTGTGATGGTTGAGGGGTTAGCTCTAGCTATTTCCCTCGTTGAGCTTCCTCCAATGCTTTCTCCATTTCCATTATCCTTTCATTCATCCTCATAAGTAGACTTACCACATCTTCTGCTTCTTGTTGCTAGGCTACTTCTATAGTTTGAGGATGTATGGTGACTGGAAGCTTCATTTGTTTTCTCAATGCTGCTATGTCTTCTTCCTTTTTCTTAATCAAGGCTTGTGTGCCTTTGGGATCTTTGGGATCATGTCCCAACTCTATGATGATCTCCTCCAAGGATTTTATCCTATTATCCTTGGCCAACGATGAGGCCTTTTCCAGCTCTAATTGGGCAGAAGTGTTGTATAGAGAGTTCTGCAATCTATGGGCCAAAAGTCCCTTGTCTGCCAATGTAGAATACACCATTTCTCGAGTCTTCTTATGCACTTCAATCTGGTCAAGAGGATGTATATCTTTTGCTAGTACCTCCAGATTAGTGCTAATGTAATCTACAGCTAATTGTGGCTGCTGTGTAGTAGGCCTGAAGTGACTGAGTGTCATCTTCCCTGCTTCTATATCATAGGCTGCCATTAGCCTCTGCTGATTTGTTGGTGCCATTCTCATTAATTGTTGTAAAGCTGGAACCTTATTGGTTCGTTCCTAGATTTAATCTCCGTGAATACCTTCTTTATGTACGAACTCCTTTGGGTCTGTTGTTTAGAGGATGAAACCTCCCCACTTGGTTGTCTCTCTTGCTCCTACTGAAAGGAGCTGGCCGATGTTTCCAAAATAGGAGGGATCTGCTACTCAGAAGTCCCCTCACCCATGATGTTTCTCATGGCCTCTTCAGTGATTTCCTCCTCGGCATAGGGGTTTAGCCACTGCCTTTTTTCTCCTTGTTGGTCCGTGAATCTCCCTGTGGGTGTCTCATCTGTTCTATCCCTCTTTTTACCTCTTTCCTCATTGTGAGGAGTTTGCAGCACAGGGATTTCAGGTGCTCCTATTTGTGTTAAAGGGCTTTTCTCTTGACCCTTTTCTGCATTTGAGGGTGGTTGCTCCTCCATTGTGCTTTGTTGTTCAGAATGTTCAATTTATTTTCTCTTGTCTGCTGATGATATGGCCTCTTTAGTAGGCTGCCTTGAAGTAGCAGTTGATGTGCTTGCTCCCACTGGTTGAGGTTGTGTGAAGGTGACCTGTGCAACATAATCCAGGTCAATTCTTTTCTCAATTTCTTTCGTGTCTCTCTCTAATTTTTCCTCTTCAGTGAGCTCTTCATCATCTAAGGTGCCTTCTACCCATTCTGGTTGATTGGCATATTGTTCAATGTGGGGGAGTAGCTGGTGCACATGTCCTGAAAGCCTATGTTTGATTCTTCTAAGGCTTATGAAGTGCTCAGAGTCATATGGTGCCCAGTAGAAGCTCTGTTTCAGCATGAGTTCTTGTCCTAGCATGTTGTCTGCATCTTTCCATGCTTCTTCCCTTTTGTTGAAAACAAAGGGACCCAATTGGTGTTTGATTTTCAGCTGTGCCTTCTTGTTTTTTCCATGGAAATGGGTTAAGTCTGTATGACTAAATTGCCTGAAATATTCCAAGGCAAAAAGTCTCATAGGGACATATCTTGGCAGCTTGTAGGGAGACAACTCGCACCCATAAATTCTGATTACTGTGTGGTTTTCGTAGAAATACCAATCACCAATACTGTAGCCTTTAGAAAGATGCATGATCCTTTGCATTTCAACAGTAAGCCTGGTAGGAGGAGTCAGCATCAATAGGCAAGTAGCAGGGTAAATGAATAGGTCAATAAACTCACAATATGTGTATGGAGAATGGTGGCCTTCATGGAAAACTGAGGTCCAATAAACAACCAATCTCCTCTCTCCCTTTGGGTCTAATCTTCTGAGTGGAACCTTGAAACTATCTGCGTGATAGTAGAGCAGCAAGTGGTATATATAAGAAGTGTATTTAAACAATCTTTCTCTCTCCATCATCATGAATTGTTCATGTATTTTGTTTGCTATGAATGTGGCATAGTCATACATGACAGCAGGGGGCTGCCCTGGGCTGAATATGGTTAGCAGAAAGAATATAGTATCATCCACAAATTATCTTGTTTTGCATCCTAAGATGTATGAAATAATGTCCACCATGAGCTGGATTGTTTCATTAAATGAAACCTGATGATAGGGAGGAGGATGATCATATTGGCACTCTGGTTTCATAAATAGCTAGCCAAATCTTGATATTTCTGCATTGGAGAGCCTTGCACCCTGATCCACCAAGAGTTTCATTGTGAGGGGAACCAGAGTATGAGGAGGCTCAAAGTTAAACATCTCATTTATAGCTTGAGGAGTGATATGGAAGAGCACAGACCCATCTGGCTTGAGAATTGCCCTCAGAGTGGGTTCATAGTGTGCATGGCATAAGTGAATGAAATCAGGTAGCACATTGACTTCTGGTAAGTAATAGCGGGGCATGCTGGATTGCCAAATCTGCAAAATATCAGTGTTATTCCTGTGATTGTCTTTGAATTGGCCCACAGCTTTGAGGTGAGTAGTAAGGCCCATCATATCTCTGATCTGAAAGTCTCTGTCTGTTAATGGCAGCCACTCTAAGTCCATATGTGGAGCATTTAAAGGAGCAATGTTCAAGGCTACTGGAGTCTCCATATCTGATAGTGCTGGTATGGATGGTAATGTAGGTATCAAACAGTAATAGGAAATGGAATCTAAGCTCAGAGGGTATTATTGACAGTCTGAAACTGACTTTCTTTCCTAAACCGATTTCTGTGTATTCAGTTTATGATGAGTGAGAGATTTACAACCCTTTGACTGGGTTCTTCACACAGAATTGTTGAATTGCAGGCTCTGTGGACTGAACGCTGAGGGAAGTGGAGCCGGATTTCACCCAAAGGGGCACAAGTCTGCAAAGGGAAAGGGAAACTGAGGGTTTCCCTTTAGGAAAATAGGTTGCACTTAACTGGAACAGGCAGCTCAGCTGAATTAACTCCAAGTTTGAGCGATTCGTGGAGTTCTGTGAGTGAGTATAGACGAACGCAGTGTTGGAATAGCTCGTTTGCAGAGGATATTAATTGAAATTTGCAAGATGGCTGTGAATTACCATCTCAAATAAGAAATGCCGAGCAGGGGAGGATTGTTGGGAATGCTAATGGAGAAAAATACAGGTACCTTTGGCAATTTTGAATAGAGAAGAGAAAAAATAGGGCTTTAAGGTGAAATGTGGATAAATACCTCTTTATAAGGTGCTAAGGGCACTTGGACAGGTACAGGTTGAGCTGCGGAGTGCTATTGCAGAGCCAGATTGCAGGTTGACAGTCTGTAGAAGCTCCGAGAGTGCGAAATAGTGGAAAAATGCATGCATGTTGTTTACACAACGAACACAACAATAAACCAAAATAGTTGTTTTCCCAACTTTTTAACCGAATTTTGGAAATTTGGTGCTTTTTGGCGCTTCCCTTGGATGACGTCATCATGACGTATTTTTTGTCGGGTAGAGGGTATGGAGATGACGTGGCAGCTGACGCGGATGATGATGTCAGCATGACAGGTGGCAGAGTGAGGACATCAGCGGGTGACATGACGCAGGCATAGTACAGCGGCAGGCGACGTGGCGGCAATGTGGCGGCAACGTCATATAGTGACATAAGAGACAGGGTAGGGCGGTAAGCGGTTTGCGTCAGACCGCTTTTGGTACGGGGGCGGTATGCGTCAGGGGCGGCCCTATGCAATAGGCGGCCGACAGCTATCCCGGTGTACGATGGTGAAACCGTCGACCATCAGGCGCTATCATACCACCATGAAGGGGCGCCCGATATGTATGAGGTCCGTCGGATCTGGGAGAGTTGATCCGATGGTGGACGAGAAGGCAAAACGCTCAGGTTTTAGCAGAATAGCGCGCCCGATATATCGAAAATTTTTACGATTGCAGGTGGGTCAAAACCTTATGTTTTGGGTTAAATGCGCTCATGATTTGGCTGTTTTATCAACCGAATGTTAATAAAATCCCAATAATGTGTGCGGGGGGGGGAATGGCTGAATGTAGTTATTTATCTAACAGGGCGTTAAATAAATTCTAAGGGTAGGCGGACGCGGATAGGCTAATACTAGATCCCAAATGAACCTAATATTTCCCGACTTTGGTTATTAGGCTATAGTTACCATGGGAGTGAATATTTAGTATTGTTTGGGGTTTTTATATAGTTTTTTGTAGAATAGGGATGGGAGAGTAGTTAGGGGGCTACATAGTAGAATTAGGAGTTAATATGACTTGGTGAAGTGGAAGTGTGTAGGGGAAATGATGCTAATTTCAAGATCCGTAACTTAGATATGTGATTTGAATAGGATATGGGGAAAAGATTTTACACAAGAAATGTGGCTTCCTTTCAGCAAGTTAACTTCAGAAGTCAACTTGGTTCTCAACCAGAATGGAGTGGAAATGGACTTTTTGGGCAGATCCCTAAGTCCTTGAGGGGATGTTAGTGAATTATTTTTTAGGGGATGAAGGGGGAGTTAGACATGCTTCCAAACCTTGCCATCAAATAGTGCCTTGGTACTCCTGCTTCCAATGTGATGAGATTTCTTTGCTTAGGTCAACACTGAAGATGATCTCGCTTCTGCAACCCCAGGCTACCTACCCAGCCTAATACACCTAGAATTTTTTGTTTCTTCAGGAAGGGTGCATTTAGACTTGCAAACTCTGATTTCCTTTTTTCTTTTATAACTTCCCTCCTATCTAGAAACTACCCTTATTTCTTCCAAGGGCCCAGATTAAGCAGTTGGGCTCCTTAATTCTCTACCTAGCTAATGATCTACCAAGTTTAAACAGTTTGGACAGATTTTCTTTCTCTATCTTCTAAAAAAAAAAAATTAAACCTAGGGAGGCCAGGATTAAGTTGTTTGGCCCTCCCTTAACTGTGGAATTCTTCAAAAATGGAACTCAAAAATGGAACTCTTGCAGCATGAAAAGGATGAACATTTTTGGCACTTCCACTGTCAATCATGAAAAATGAAACCTATTGGTATAGGAAGCTAACAGTAACTATTTCAAACCAATCTTTTGGCTGAGGCTTAGCCTCCTCAGCCTGAGAGTGCTCTCTCAAGGGTTAATGATATTGATTAAAGATATAGATAGATTGCTAACTCTATGGTTTGGGATTTTATATGTTTATAGGTTGAAATATGGAGACTTGCTACCATTGGGCTATAGAGTCAGTGACAGAGATAAACATAACAAATAGATCTTCTTATAAAACTAAGGCTTCTATATACTTTAATGAAAGAGTAACACATTCAGGAAATTCTCAATAACTTGAAGTTCATAGAAGTCAGAGCATGTGGGCATTAATTCTAAGTAATGATACATAAAGGTATTCAAAAGGAAAGTATTAAAAGTGATTCATCAAATTTTAATACTTAAAGGAAGTCAAAGCATGAATTACCATGAATTCTGAGTAATAAGTATTAAAACATTAAAGAAAAACATCCAAAGATAGGACCCAAGAACTCAATTCACCATAGTTTAACACTTAAAGGAAGTTAGAGCATGTTCCTCCATGAATTCTAAGTAATAAGCGTTAATACTATGGAAGTAAAACATATCAAAGATAAAAGATAAAGCTCACTGAAGTACACTAAGACTCTCAGATTCAGAAAAGTTAAACTGCTTCTGTATATATCAGTCCCTTCACAGCATTTACAAAAGTAGTCCTTTTCTATAACATTTTCCAACTCTGCGTACATCAAAGTTTACATTACTTATAGGCATCTAGCCTTTACAACAAGTCTGCCAAGTGGCTAGACCATTAGACTTTATAACTGACACCAAATCTAACTACTAACTAGATTCATAAAACTAGGACTGACACCTATTCGAATTAAGAGTTAGAGTCCTACTATGACTCAAACACCTAATTATTACATTTAAACCAAACTGATCCAAATCTTCCTCAACCAAACATTAATATTCTGACTGCCTTCGTGAAGTTACTCTACCTATCATTAAGGAGATATCAGTTTGATGACCTGGCACATGTAGACTAGTGTCTTCAAACTCTTCCTTTAACTAAAAATCTCCACTTGTCAAATGACTGATCTGATACTCTTTGTCATGCTCTATACTCTTTGTTTGTTGATGTGGAACTGATTTAAGTATGTTTTACCTTTCTCCCTCTACCCAACATTAATGATGAAATCTAACCTTGTTATCAAAACTCTGTTTTGAGCTACGAAAATAGCCTGTTCTCATAGCACAACTTTTATAACACTATAAAACACTTCTTTGACCATTCTTTCTTTTTCTTTTCAATCTAATTCTTCATTTGTGATCTTAATCTTTCCATCAGCAACACTAAAATTTGAAAACTAGCAGCCTTTACCTCCCAAATACATGCATAAAATGCCGAAAATTCACCTTCAACAATTTCATAGCGCGGTACGAAACCGCTGTGTATGCTCCCTTTAACACAATTTTCAGAAATTTACAGTTTGAAGATATTTAACATTCTTCAAGGATTGGTGTCAACATCAAAAAGCATAACAATTTAACCTTTAAAAGTTTTTTTCCTCAAAATTTGGTCTTCACCTTAATGAAAGACTAACCTATAAATTTATCATTTTTTGCACTATTTTTATCTGAAATAGAGGTGTAGAGACATAGTCTATATCTTTTGATACCTGATAGATGTGAAAAAAATGGTTTTTGTAGATAATAATGTTTATAAGAAAAACCTTTCTTAGGTTTTTGAGAACCAGCTTCAGTTGTCCGGAATCTACATTATAAAATCATGTATAAAACAGGGAAAATTCTGAATTCTAAAAATAGGTCTCAAATGAAACTTTGAATCTACAAATTGGTAGTACTTGGGAGAAATTTGAAAGAGGTTTTTGTTACCTATTATGTTCTTAGATAAAACCTCCTTCAGATTTTTGAACCTCATCTTCTCTTGCCTGAAAATTCCTTTTTAATCCAACAGATCAAAACAATCCAAGAAACACACAAATCCCCTTGCAACTCCTGGTAGAAATACATGTAACCTGTTTAGATGAAAGCTTGTGTGAAGCTGAGGTCGTCCATGATCAGTTAAAGCTCTATAGGCCTCTATCCAAACACATAGCCTTATTTTTCTGCTTTCATCTTCATGGAAATTTCCCTTTATAACCCAAACTTCCCTCTTAAAAATATGACAGTTGTAAAGAACTATTTGGACAACAAGTTGTTTGTCACAAAGTTAACTTTTCAAAGGTGACATCTTACTTATACATGCAAAGGTTTTAAAGTAAGTGATAGAGAGAATCTTGGGTAACTTGTTTAAGGAATTATATTTGAATGTGGAGAGAAAGGTGACAAAATGAGGGAGTGAAAAGCAACAATTGAGATGGGATTTATTTAGAAGCATGACCTTGCAACAGGAGTTTAAAATGATATGAATATACTTTATGATATCTTCCCTTACAGGTAAAATACCTTTGAATGTTGAAGAGCAAGTTGGCATAGATGTATTTGACGCACTTCCTTGGAATTACCTTGGTTAAGTCTGTTTCTACAAACTCTGGCTTCATAAACACTTTACATGGTTCCATGTCAAATCTGATGTTTTTGAACCATCTATCTTGCCCCCTAGGAATATCTATCACGAAATCTATGATCTCAGGAGTAATTGGCAAGTTTAGGATTCCAATTTTTGTGTTTGAGCCAGTGAAATGTAGGGCAAACTCCTTTGTCACCTAAGTGTGTCCTCCTTGCAAATTTTCACAAAATTTCCAACATCTTGTTTTCTGGAAGGCTTCCACTACTGATTTATCTCTGGTTAAGACCTCGGTGCTTTCAGGCTCTATTCTTAAACAATGACCAGGCTTGTGGTTTTTCCTTTCTTCTATCATCTTTTCCTTTGAATTCCCGTAACAAATCAACCTCGCTTGAATTTCTGTTTATCAGCCTCGCTTGCTTATGGTGGTTAGCCTCGCTTGTTTTATAGATGAGAGAAGCTTTGGTGAGAGATTACCATAAGCTTATCATTTGAAAACAGTTTGTATGAGTGTTTGCATGCAAACTGCAATAAGAAACTAGCCAGCCCTTTAGAATTTTAAATTACCTATCATGATGACCCGTACATTTGAAATGATGGATTTGGATGGTTTCATGCTTAAGAATTGACTCCTAGCTAACACCTAATAATGAAAAATTAAAGGAATTTGAATGAATTGATGTTTTGACAAGACTTCCTATGAATCTGCACCTTCGTAGCACGCTTAGTGTATTTTCAGGGAAAATTGTTATGAAAAGAGAAATGTTTTCATAGCGCAAAACATACCTTTTACACTATATGCACTACGAAAACATGGTTTCGGGGCTAATTCCAAAAAAAATTCAAAATGGTTTAAGATATGAGTTCTAAATAGAATGTGAGACTTCTAAGACATGGAATAATGTTGTTAAACTTTATTTGGATATGAAAATGAGACTTTTGAGACTCTTAACCTATCACCTACCCAATAAAACATAAAATGACTTAACACCTATCTACGACCATGACTAGGAACAATGTAAATTGTTCAGGTTTAGAGAAAAAAAACGTTTATGGTGATAATAGTGGCTCCACTTGGGATAATGTACCCATGTGGCACACTAAGAACTGGTAGCTCCAGTGCTGCTATCCATCCTTTAGAATAAAACTCTAGAATTCTGCCCAATCTGCTCCCCAAACTTTAATGATTTCTACAAGAGGGACTCAAACTGCACCTACTAAAAATGCTCAGTCAACCTACCCTAAACTTATTTGCACATTCCTACCTACCCTATCAGTTGCAATTTCCACTTTAGGTCAGGCAACATGACATTTCCAATAAATACAATCAATTGTCTTTTCTAATATTTGAGGTTCTTGACTGCATTTGACCTCAAAATAACCATGATAGTGAGATGACCAAATCAACTTATAATGTATCTAATCTTCATAATGCAAATGAAAATGGAATACTGGTGTGCAAAGCTTTGCCATGTATTTAGTTATAGGGTCTTTTAGCACCTAAATCTACCTCAGGCTGAAAGAAGGCAAAATTCAGGGTAACCACAAACCACACTCAGGCTGGTAGATAGCCCTACCAGAACAGGAGAGGGCTCTCTTCGAGTCATACTTAGTGAATAGATGAACGAAAAGGACTGAGATGACTTTCAAACGAACTATTTATCTTAGGCTAGTAAATGAAAATGAATATAAGGAGTGATTTTTATGAATAACTGTGTTTCGGGGATGTTATGGGACCATTGGACCTCAATGAACAGAGAACTTAACATAAAGGCACAGATTATTTCGTGAGACAAGGTAGGCGGAAAGCATAGCAATTTAGTTTTAAGATATGGTGGAATGGAGAGATTGATTAAGAGGGTGAAAAGGGCATGGACAACATGAATCCTTTTCAATAGAAGAATGAACACTGTACATGAAATTTTCCCACAAGCAGAGCAATAAATTTGAATTAGCTAACTTAGAAAATTTCAATGGAAATGAATATGAAATGAGCTATGAAACATAACAAGATACATATGAAACATAAGAGACACATTTGCTACACTCGCAACCACATGAATCTCACGAAACAGAGCCACTACCTTTCATTAATCCTCTATAAAAATATACAATGCAGAAACAGAGTTTCTTTCCCACAGTCTCCCAGAAGTTACAAGCCAACCAACCAATTGCTTTGCAAATGGTTTGCGTACAATATATAGAATGTGCCATGAAGAGATAGAATGCCCAAGGGTCACAAAATGAAGGTGGAG
>APFE030981866.1:19293-51038 GCA_000404065.3 Pinus taeda
TATATAAATGTCGGCTTCTTTAAAAATTAGGGTTCTAGGTTTATTTATACCCAGGTCAGAAGGCTCTTCTCTCAATAAGCTTTCATTCATATTCTTTCTAATTTAGTCCTGATGATGGACCCCCTTTGGGGCCTGAAACGTCGACAGAATGAACACGAAACTGTGGATAATCCAGATCATGCCACTGCAAAAAAACTACCACAGAAGCTTAAAATCTAATAATTATGAGTGAATCTTCAATTTAATGGTTAATCACTGCAGGCAATACCACACTACACATCAGGCAGCACCACACTGCACTTCAGCAACACCGCACTGCACTTCAAACAACACCACACTCGACTACATGCAACACCACACTACTAAACCTCCCACTAGTTCCTCCATCAGTTTGAACTAGTTTAACTTACTTTAACTTAGTTAGACTAAATTAAATAATTACAACTCAAAATAAACTCAACCAAGGCTCCTATAATGTAGGAGACACTCTACATGACTCTATTTAGAACCTCAACTTGAATTAACTGAGCCAACTAAGTCAAATTAACTTAGTTAACTATTATAATTTGTCATGAAATGTGGAATTACAATTTAATTCATGGAAAAATTAAATTAGGATTTTCTTTCTTGATGCTATTTTTAACATTTCTTGTCTCTATTTTCAATAAAGAATATGCTTGGTAGTCATTACAGGCATGGGTTTCAAGTTGACAAATTTCTTCACGAATGCGAAGTAGTTTTTCAAAGTAGAATATAGAAGTGGCCTCCTAGCTTTAGGCCTAGGAATGCTACTAGCCTTGCATACCCCTTCAATTTCCCCCCTTATGGCTACACATCCATTGCTAAGGTGTAATGGGCCAATAAAATAGAAGCAAGTGAATAAAGGAGTGTATAAACAAGTTTGAGATGAAGCAAGTAAGACTCAATAGGTTAAGACACAAAATGAACTAGAAGAAGTAAGAAGTGTAAGACAACCTGGGGTTGCAAAAAAAACAAAACCAATTCACTCCAAGTCCAAAAGATACTAACTACAAAACAATAATTGCTTGACAAGAAAACCTCAGAACCAAGATGTATTGAACTCTTAGGTAAATTAAGCGAAAGTTTTCATAATTAATCACTCAAACATAGGGAAAGAGAAAAAAAGAACAAGGTTTAAAGAAAAGCTTGTACTCAGAAAGTGTTGTCCCGAATTGACTAAGTAAACATGGTTATAGGCTTGGCGTACAAAATAGTGATGACAATAGGCTCCCACTCCAACCCTAGTGAAACTTATCGAGAGACACAACATAAATTCTTTGGAGAACAAATTTCTAGATTAGTTCCATGAATCAAAGACCTAGGAAAGAAATTATAGATAACAAAGGCAACAATTGGGATGGCTTGCATGCAATCCCTAGGTATTGTGCCTGTGCCCCTTAAGACCAGTGAATCCTTCTTATTAAAATTATAATAACCATTCCATATCTCTACAAAATTTCCTCCATGAAGTGGCCCAACACCATCAGACAACCCATAAAATAATCCCACTAGAATGGGGAAGGATTCATAGTGCGATATAGATTCTAGGGAGTGGCAATTCTCATTACAAGATAAATACACTACGCAAGGTTTTTCATCAAAATGAATGACTATTAAACTCACATGCACTATGCATGTGGCGGGTTGGCCATGTCACCCCCCCCATTAAATGAAGTGGAAGGTGGGATGGTGGCAAGTGTGTCCCCCCCCCCCCAAACTCCATCACTACATGGTCAACCATGATGATCAAGGGATCAATAATATTATTTTTACATGTAATATCAATAATATTATTTTTTCATCTCATTTGTCAATTCCATATTAAATAGTGAAGAAATTACATCTCTTCTTCATGCTAAAAAGTATTTTTTTTCTTTCCTTTTTTTAGTTTTAATTACTTTATCTATTTATATATAAAGTTGATGTAAAATTAGGGTAGAAATTGAAGTATTTTATTTATAGTGCCCATTAATTTTTCCCGTCATTATTGTTTTCTTAATCTAATTATTATTTTGTTATTTTTAAATGTGACATTATGTGACAAAATCTCCCTCTAACTAGGCTATAGGGCGCCTCTCATATTAGGTTGTAGAGTGCCTCTCTCCTAAATAAGCATAGTCTAAAAGGCCCTTTTATGGGCACTTTTTCTAGTAAAATTTTCCCAAATTTTGATAGATCTTTTTAAGAATCATAAGTTTAAGTTGTTTAATCTACAAATTTCTAGTGCCTCGAAGGTTTTTTAGGGTGATGAATCCATGTATGTATTCAAAAGTGCATTTTAAATAATAAAAAATCACAATCTTGCTCAAAATTGTTTATTAATAACTATCATTATCATCAATAAATTATTGTATATTTTATATATCTAAAATTGACACAACTTTATTATTTTTAGTTTATGATTCTTATATATAATTTATCTAATTTAAAAAAATACAAATTTTCACATTTTATTATTTAATAATTATTTTTTAAGTAGTTGAAAATGAAATAAATTATATATTAACTAGAAAATGGCTAAAACTTATATATCATCAATTTTTAATGATAATTTTTAAAATACTTAAAACTTAAATTAAATGAGCATAGATCCATGTTAACTCTGATCTACCAATCTCCTAGAGGGATCAAATCTCTCGGGATGTGAACCTCTTTTTGAGTGAAAAACTTGGGGAAGTTTTTCACCTCGAGAGATTTGATTCATATCAACTCTTGGTAGATCCACTGCTAAGAGGGATCTATAATGGTTTTGAGAAACACTAGTAAAATGTTTTAGTGATAAGATTTGTTTTATTTTCACTCGTTTCATATAACATGTACTTAGTTGACATTGAAATATGTTGTACACCTAATCCTACAAGATTGGGTGAAATCATGTAAATATGTAACTAGTAAACCTAGAATAGGAAAAGACCCAAGAATGTGAATTCGAAGGGTCATCATTCTATTGTATATATTGATGCTTATGTTACTGGAATTATTCATTCAGGAGTTATCATCCTACCCTAACATGGTATCAAATAATAGCTCCCAAATTTGGCTTTCCTATACTTTTGTAACTCCTCTGCCATCCACTAATTATTTATTTTGTCACTCAGTTGCTTCCCTATTATGTCCTCTCTATATTTACCCTTGCCATACATGTATTATCTATTCAACTGCTTATTTCTCATTGAAATAATACATATTGGTATTTTACAACACCTATGATAGTGGTATAAGTTGCCTTGACCACCATTCATAATTGTGGTATAAATTAATTATGGTATAAATGCACAGTATTACCATTTGCATAGTGTTCAGAATAACATTACCCATCATATGGTCCAATCCAAGTTCATATATTACTAGTCAGGCCTGACAGTTTGTAATAATTCCGTGGTGCTTGCTTAGTGGAATAATGTCTCTTGGTAACTGACTTAGCAACCTCCTTTCCTCATTAAACTAGTCATTGCATGATAAAATTTAGGGCATAAAACCATATGCCTAATTGCCATGTGAGATTGGGACATTTTTCGATATACCCATCATTTAGTTCTAGCTTAGAATCAAATAACACCAAGCATTATTTGTTGCAAGGGCTTCCTCGGTGCCTTCCCACCAATGGATTTCCTAGTAGTCTACTTCTTTAGGTTGCTCATCGCTAGTACAAATTCCTTGGCAACCTTTGTCGTTATGAAGTTTGCAAGTCAAATTTTAGTATTACCTAAGTTTCCACCACTAAATAATTCAAAAGGGACTAGTGTCCACAATTGTTCCTTGTGTACCATATTTTGATCATTTCGTATGCATTGGGTGAGAGTGGATAGAGTCACTTAGGTCATTGACTATTCATTGTGTAAGTGTTTTCAAACATGTGTTAAAAGTGCTTGTGAATTAGGATCTTCCATAATTACAAAATTGAGATATTAGGTGTAAGACCTTTGATTTCCTTCTCTCTCCATATCAAACCATCTCAAGATTACATTCTGATGGTATCTTTCAAGTTCTATGCATGCATAGGTTTAAGCCTTCTTGATCAAATATATTATTACTCTTATTTCATATTGTGTCAAAAAAATAAAATCAAGAAAATGTACTATAAAGGAGTGATATTTAAAATGGTATGGTCGAATTACAAGCCACTCTTCTTCATGATTCTTCTCTTCAATACCAATGTTTGGTGCCCCACTAATAAATGAAAGAGATGTGTGAGATAACCTAATCTCAAATATTTTGTAGATTACATTCTATGTTCAGCTTTCACCTCTTGGTGTTTGTTGTGAAGTTGTATGTCTTTTATTCCTTGTGTACCATTTCTATGAGTACCATATTTTATATGTTGAGAAGTACAGTTTGGGAGGTACTCCCATAACCCTAGAAGTATTGGGTTTGTGTGGAGTTTACCCATGAAAAATTTGTTTTGTCGGAAATGTACTGAAGTGGTGGGCTTTGGTCATATGTTGGTTGGATAAAGACCTACAAGATATTATTTTTAATTCTAATTATTGATGTGTAGGCATCTTAATGATTTAGGACCCCCTAAGAAATTGTTTAGAGACTATATAAATAGAAATGGTTTAAGGATAGGTAAAATCATCCAAGAGAGCATCACATATCAAGAGTATTCTACCTAGGAAGAGGCAGTTACCTCAGCAGAGCCACAAACCTTAAGGAGGAATGAAGTTAGAGATTTTATGGTATTTCTTGTGTTTGTGTGAAGGCCTAGTTTTCCTAGGTAAAAGGAAGATCCTCTATTTGACTTTTTCCCTTAAAGGTGGACTATCTATTCAGGTTTGAGGTCATTGTTTTGTGCCCTAGTTAGGGTTCCTTCTATATATAAAAATTCATCTAAGATTCTATCATGAATTTGGGTATATTTGCTCCAGTTTTTGTGTGTGTAAGAGAGGGTCGAGACCCTAAGAAGGTTAGAGAAAGTTTGTTTTATCTCTGTGATAAGGGCAAAAAAAATTGAGTACACTTGTGCAGGGTTTCTATAGTGTTGTCTAATCCTAAAGAGGGTCAAAACTAGCCTCATTTTGTGAACATAAGTGAAAATTAGAAAGCAGAAATATACACCTATTTTAATATCTAAGAATAGAATAAAATAAAGGCATTAATCATTTTTATCATAAAAATATCAAAGATAATATAAACTGTTTTAATAATAATATTAATATATATTATATATATATATATATATATATATATATCAAATATATATTATATATAGTTATATATATTATATGCACGATGTTTTCTCCTAAGAGGTTACAGTTTAAAATTCAGGAGGCTTAAGTATGTATGTCGTTCATAGACTTAACAAAGGAGTCTCATTTACACATTTTGTTTATCCGGTTTGCTGACTTAATGTGGATTTATTATTTTTTATTTAATTATATAAATATTTGAATCATATTTTGATTAAATTATTGCATTTCAAAATCAAATTATAAAGGAAATTTTTAAATATATACATTTTTATAAGTTATTTGCTCGTAGCATGGTCTTTCTCAAGTAGGCATGGAAAAAATAATCAATTTTTGGCCAGGACTAATAAATTTGTAAGTGTATGCTAATAACTTTTAGAAAAAGAAAATTCATTTATTTTCCTTTATTCCTCTCTAGAGCCCAAAAGGTCAAATTAGTTATTTCTTTATATCATTTTAATTAATAAGACCACATATTTAGGATGATGATGATATCTATATGTCCTTCTAACATTGTGTTTTACGAGGAACAAATTGTGAGAGAGAAAAACCACTATTGATTATAACCCATAATACATAATTATTGTAAACACAATAGTACAATGGTCCACAATTGGCTAGATAGATGCATATATTCCATTAGTCATCTCTAACAATCCTATTATCATAATGACACACAAAAGGTTAGGTGATCTTTTAAGTATCAACGTTATGGTTATGTGCATGGAGACTAAACAAATTTAAAAGGTATGAAATGTAAATAAATAGTATGAAAGTTACATCCACATATGTTAAACTAACGTAAAATCTATGAAGTTGTAACAAACTAGTTCATTTTCATTACCAACATGCGAGTACAATGAATAAAAATGAAGTCTAGGACAAATGTCATTACCATCATGCCTATCGAATACAAGTTATGGATTCTCAACAATAGTAAGGAGACAATTTTCCATCCTTGGTAGTTTCCTTAGCCTTGTGCCAAGGATTAGCTTTCTATATCATATCTATCACTCTCTTCATTGATGGTCTGTAGGTAAGGCATTTCTGCAGATGAGTCCTACTTTTAGAACCATGACTATTTCCTTCTTGAAGAAACCCAAAAGCTTAGGATTCACCACTTCCTACAAATCATTATTCTCATCTAGTTTATTTGCACACCCACATCATAGGATATTTCTTCTCTCCAAATTCTAGATCTATTTGTATCCTATTGGTCACATGCTCCAAGATCACTACTCCAATATTGTAGATGATACTTTTTTGTTTGCCTTGAGTGTGTAGGCATACTATACACAATGTCACATGTAAGTTTCGTAAGTATTCTATAGAACTATTTCAACTTCAAAAGTAAAGAAATATTAATATAAGATTGGATTCCTACTCAATTTTCAACATTAGCTCCCCAAGAGCACTTCAAATAGAAATCTCAAGCAATTTGAATCCATTGATATGATAATCACATAATATAAAACAATGTGCTCAATAGAAATAATTATGTATAAAGTGTATCAAAAAAAGAGGGCATTCATGGAAACCCTAACATCAATACCAAGTTCAAAGTGAAGCAATTAGTGCAAAGCTCAATTTCAAGGAAAGTTCAAACATGTTATAGAATAAGAGAATAGCTTCACAGGGCAATGTTTGCAAAAGAAGAACCACAAATTGTGGGTAACAATCTCACCAAGCCAAAATTGACAAGTAAGTAACTCCATGGACCTAGCATGCATTTTGCAACAATGAAGAGATTTTAAGTGGCAAGTCACAATAGGACACCACCACTTGATCCCCACATTGAGAGATGTAGATATTGCTTTTGATCCTCCACCACCACCACTACAATGTGTTATCTCCATCCCATGCACAATTTTTGGGTTGAAATTCAAAATCTCATCAAAAACTAAATTCAACAATAAGCATAGTGAGCTACGTGAAGGTTATATTATTTAGATTATATTTATTGTAAGTGAAGGTGTAGCATGACCTAAAGGTTTGACCTACAAGGTATAGGCCTATAATGTTTCCATTAGTTAGTGATGAGGTGTGACTTCACTCAAGGATAGGATAGGCATCTGTAATTCTCGACTGAAACGAGAGGTGTAGGTAGGATGTATTCTTATTTTTAACTCCCTCAAGTAGAAGCATGTGCTTGCTACACCATTCCCTCACCATTTGTAAAAGTCAAAGCATCTAGAAACACTCTAAGAAGAGGTCCCACACTTGAGCATGATATTCTTACATCTAGACCAAACTGTAATGCTTCTCTAAGGTTATAGGGGGTATATCTCCATCTCTCAGATACCAAAAGGAAACACCTTGATCTCAAACACCTTATAAATTTATTTTATAATATGCACCCATATAAACCTAGAGCTATATAGCCATAAGACTTAGCAATTGCAGACATAGAATCAACCCCTTACCATGACTCTGCAAAATTTTTGCAACACCAAAATATGTTATATGAGTCCCATAATTCTCATCCAATAAAACTTCAGGTATTGAACTATAGAACTTGCTCTTTGAATCTTTATAAGCTACTTACACAAACTAATTTCAACAATAAGCTCTCCTCAATGGTGGAGGTAAAGTTCCTAACAGTAAGTCATCATTGGTGGTTATCTCGTAGAGATACATATGCAGTTCAACCTGAATGAATCAACCAATAATCACACCTCAAATAATGTCGCTTTATAGCATCAATAACATAGTAAGATAAATAGTTCAAGCTATACAGATGGTGTTATGCCTTGGGAAGGCTAAAATAAGACATTAAATATATTGAAAATGAAATTCTAAAAAAATTAAATCTCACACACACATTTCAAAACGTAGACATTAGATATTGTGTAGGTTAAAGATAAACTAATAAAAATCAAAAAACAAATCAATTGTTATAGTCCTTCTTGTCAGGGACTAACAAGGTTAGTATTAATAGTGTAGTGGCCAAGATGTATTTTAAAATCCATGTCAAAAATACTAAAAATCCTTTATTTGTGAATATGATGAGCATGGAAATTGCATGGTTCAATAGTTCCTTATAATTCTTGAAGTCAAAGTCTCCTTTTCATAATATTTTCCCTTGAATGATCACTACCTTTTAGTTAATGTGAAATTTTCTCATTATATAGAAGACTCTATCTTCATTCTTTACATACACGTGCTCTTCAATTTGGCATTGAAGCAAGGCTTCCTTCAGTCTTGGAACCAAAGTCTCATTATAACTATCTTTAAAAGTGAGGATAAAATCATTCCCTCTAATTATAAAATGATTATGATTAGCACCATTTTAGCCAAGCTATACGAAATAATTTTGGAAAATAATATTAACCTATGGCTAGAAAGACATGGTAGAAGAACTAAAATTCAAGCCAAGTTTGGTAGATATCATTCAATTATGGGCTACCTTGTTACTCTCAAGATCATTGAAAGAAGGTGCTACAATAAAAAAATTATTCTCTTTTGTTGCTCTAATGAATTTAGAAAAGGCTAAAAGAGATAAAGTTCCCTCTTGACTTGAGGGTCATTGTGACAAGGTTGTATGATAACACTATTATGAGGCTTAGTACCATTGTTGTTTGGTTAATTGAAACTAACTGCAATATTGGAGTCAAACAAGGGTGTCCCTTGTCCCTTACCTTTTTTGACATATATATTGATATGTTAGATGATTATTTGGAAGAAGTAGGTTGTGTTTGCCCCACTCTCACTAGTATATTCATCACTATTTTTCTTGATGCCAAGCAAGGGTGTCCCCTTATACCGTATCCTTTTAGGCATATACATTGATACGCTAGAAGACTGTTTGGAAAAAATAGTTTGTGTTGGCCCTACTATCACTAGTATATTCATCACCCTTCCTTTGTATGTGCATGATATTGTTCTTTTGGAAAGTAGTCATTATAATCTTGGAAAAGAACTAAGAATCCTCCAACAATTATCTTCCAATATGGTTATGACTTTTAATGCTAAAAAAACGAAAGTCAAGATAATTAAATCTAAAAATATTGGACATGATACTTTCATATAAGAGTACAACTTAGAGAAAGTTTCTTCATACAAATATATTGGAATTGATATCCCACAAAATAAACTAGAATTATAACATCGATAAAATGATAAATGGAGGATTAAAATATTAATGTGGACTTGAAAACAATTGCAATTCAACTGATCTCTAGATATGGGACAAATAAAAACTCCTCTTTGAGATTGATATTTTATATGGATATGAAGTTTTATATGCAATATCTACAAAGAGTTGTGGAACAAGATGGAACAAATAAAAAAATTAGTTTATAACCTACAATGTCAGTATTAAAGGAAATATAACCTATCTTATCATCTTCATCAAAACAAGTCTTTCCCCCACTAAAATCATGGTTATTACTAGGTATTTTATGTATAAGAAGAGATTAAACAACATGGAAGACAAGAGATTCCCTAAAATTACTTCTAACTCTAGTCAAAACCACTTTTAGCTCAAGCTGGGATGACATAAGAATGCCAACCTTGGGTAGACCATTGGCGGATAAAGGAAGAGATCATTTTGAAAAATAAAGAAAATATTTAAAATATTATTGCATCAAAATTTAAAGAGAAATTGTGGGGTGATAAATAGTTAAAGAGAAGGGAGAAGATAAGATATCATAAGGAGGCGGTCCACCCAAATTTTGAAATCAAAAGTATCTATCTGTCATGCCTATTGTCAAGAAGAAAATAAACATTGGTAAAATAATAACAAATTCTCAACTCCATAGTGAAATTGGGTATTGCTAGATTTCCAAAAAACCATGAGATGAAAGAGTTTATCACCTTGAGACACTAAGAGTGTTGAAGATTAAAGACTTTTTTTTAGATTGCCCAATTTATGCTTAGATTAAATCTAAATTTCAAAATATTTATCACATTACCAAAGTTATTAACATTTTTACCCAACAAAATTATTATGATATTGGAATGTTTCCCTTAATTCTTTTACCTTATAAGAATATAATTCCAAAGAACTAGAAGTAATCCATTAAGAAAGTAATCCCATACCTTCTTAATGGGTTAAAGGTCGATCATCTACCCACCAAAGTAATTTGCAGGATCAGTTATTGCAGCAGCAAGCTCTAGCATTTTTCTGTCGCAGCAGCAACAGCATCAACTGAAGAACGGGTGCATGTTTTCTGAATGTTCTACGTCGCAACAAAATCGATCGACCGGGGACCATCGTCAGACCAAGGTTTCAGAAAGATCCTTTGTTTCACCCGCTAGAACTGAGGACCATCGGGTTGGAAATGGGACCATCATTATTGACTCTAGAACGACTTTAACATTTCTCGATTCAGCGACCTATTTTCTGCTAAGGCCAGAATTGGTTAAATTAATTAAGCTTCCAATAGGTCCTGGTGGCGATCTGGATCTCTGCTTTATACTGCCATCCAGTGGAGCTATGCCAAATTCTCCCACTATTATGTTTCATTTCAGCAGAGCGGATTACCCTTTGACAAAAGACAACTACATGCTTATGGGCGATAAAGGTTTACTGTGCCTGGAAATGTTGCCAAACTTTGAATTTTCTGTGTTTGGCAATTTTCCACAACAAAACATCCATATACCATACGGTCTGGAAAATGAACGGCTTTCGTTTGAGCCTTCCGTTTGCGATAGTTTATAGAGCATGGCATCCACAACTGTATTATTTTGATTAGTATTACCATTTTTAGTATAGTTCTTTGTATCTGATTTAGCCTCCACCTCTGTGCGATGACATCCCATTTTCTCTGATTCAGAACACAAAAAATCTACTGGTAAATTCTCTATTCCTACACATTGTCTGGTTAGCCTTGTCAACTATGACAACTTTCCAACCGACTCGGGCAAACATTTCAATTTGTTGCAAAAATAAAGAAACAACTTCCTTAAGTTCCTCATGCTGTCGAACGAAGGGGGCAACATTTCCAAGGAACAACATCCCAATTTCAGAATTTCCAAATTGTATAGTTTTCCAATAGCAATCAACAATTATTTTATGTTTGTGTCCATCAAATTTAGTTCTTCCAGGGACCGCTGATACGTGACCTGGGAGGCAAAGCTTCCATTCCGAAACAACTTGAGAGGTTTGGGCTCTCAAGTGTCATGATTTTTCCAAATGTTGTGCTTGACATTGTCAGTATGCAGTATCCTGGCATGTAAAAATGGTGAAATCGAATTAAATTCCCAAGGAGTCTGACAGCAGCCATTCAATATAAGATACTTAAGGTGTGATAAATTCCCCAAAGGAGGTGGCAACGTTTTTATTCTATGCACCCAGACAAGTCAATACACCGCAATTTCGTTAAATTCCCTAGAAAATCTGGCAACGCCATCATTATTTTCCGCAGTCTCAAGTGCTTCAATGAGGGAAGATGAAAGAACTCATCTGGCAAAGCTTCAATAGTGTTCTCCATTTCGATCTTTTCGACATGTTTCGATAACCCTATGGAGTTTGGAACCCGATGAAGTGTAGCACCAATATTCAATTCCCTCAAGAGCACAGGTGCTTGCAATGCGTTCTTATATATCATTATTCAGTAACCACTACCTGCCTATATCAATTGCGAATAAGGAATGGATTGATACATAACTATATTTTGTTAAACCATGGGCTACACTTGCGAGACATAAAAAATAACAAAGTTCACTTTTTCAAAAACGAACTTTATTTGAAAAATAGAGAACTTGTATGTAACTTCACAATGTTTCCAAATTTCTCTGGGACACTTTTAAAAATGTAACTCCTATTTGTTTCAGTTGTGATTTTTATTAAGTAAAGGAGTCTATTCTTAGTAGTTAGGAGTTGTTTCCTACATTAGTGTTGGTGTGTTGTTGAGATATTCTCTCAACCAACAGATTAAAATTGTGTGTACATATATATATGTAATTACATTTAATGAAATAATTGACATCACTAAATTTTATCATAGTATCAGAGCCCCTAGTGGACTTGGCCCGGCCCCTCATGGACTTGGCCCGTCCTGAGTTGAGGAACCTTGGACTGAGGGAAATAAAAAATTCGGATTTTTGTTTTGGTTTTTATTTTCGATTTGCCCATTTCTTCAAGTAGCGCTGGGCGAAGTGTGGAGTGTTTCCATTGTTTTATTTAACGGAGATTGGTGGCTACCACTACATAGGTCGCTCATGTTTTTGTGCCCACCGAAGCTCCTACAATGGAAGCCGAGAAGGTTAAAGGTGAGGTGGTGAAAACAACACATGTAGAGGCAGGGACATCTGTTGTTGAGGAAAGAAGCCAACTTTTTTGTTCTTCGTTCAATCCGTAAGGTTGTGGCAGCCAAGACGGCGCAGAGGCAGTTGTCATTCATCGTTGTAGGTCGAGGTGTGTGGCTGCAGAGGTGCTGCTGAGGCAAATCGCCTCAAGGATCAACACAAAATCCAAAATCCGGGGTGCTAGCATCTAGGCCGATTTGTGGCGAAAATGGCCTCTGGCAACCCCAAACCAGCGGAATTATCGTCCTATTGAGCCAACCTACCCTCGAATCGATCGATTATGTGCTGTATCGGTACATTAACACCATGCCAACACGGAGATTCCATCTCGCACATTGAAGCTTTAATCTCGTGGCCCTTTTTGCAAATTATGCTATTTCTGAAATTATGGGGAATGAAAGCTTAATTTTGAAGACTTTGAAGCGTGGAGATTGTTCTTGATGCCTCCAATCAAGAATATCATCCAAGACATGAAGTGCAGCATCAGAAGTATTTCTAAGAGGAGATTCGATGTGAAGCTCTCCGAAAACCGCAGATCGCGATCACACTCGCACGACATCGTGGTGACCTCTAGTGACGAGAATCACTGCAAAACAGCTGCCGATATTTTGCATGAGAGCTGCTGGACGGAATTGCCCTATGAGCTGCTCAAAAATATTATTGAAAGAATTGAGGGCAGCGAGATCACCTGGCCTGCACGGAGGAACATTGTGGTTTGTACTGCCGTGTGCAGAACGTGGAGGGAAATTGTCAAGGATATTGTGTAATCGCCACTGTTGTCTGGAGTGCTCACATTTCCTGTGTCCTTGAAGCAGCCTAGACCGAAAGATTCTGCTGTGCAATGTTTTATCAAGCAAGATAGCACTACATCTGCTTATTATTTGTACTAGGGTTTGGCTTCAACGATGTGTGAAAATGGGAAATTTCTTCTTGCTGCTCGAAAATTTAGAAAGGCTACGACATTGAATGGAATTGTAGTGAACACGACTTCACTCAAAGGAATCAATATTGTTCGTGAAAAAACCACACATGCTCCCTATGTTGATGCACTGACAGGTGAGCTTTGGGTTGATGTGCTGAGAGCTACAGTGGGTGTAGGACTTACTCCTCGCTCATAGGCGAACTATCTTAGTCTTTCCATTGGCGGGACTCTGTCTAACTCTAGAATAAGTGGGCAGGCATATCGATTTGATCCGCAAATTAGCAATGTCTTGCAGTTAGAAATTGTTACTCTTAAAGGAGTCTTTCATCTACATTAATATTTTTTTATTAGCCTTTACATTTCAGAAATATAGAAATATAAGCTTTGTGCAAGATGTGGGTGAAGATGAATATGTTTGGGAAGTTGGTATACATATTGAGATTAGCGAACTCAATGTGAAGTCATTTTGTTAGAATGGGCGACTATAACAGATGACAGGTAAAACAGTGAAATCCAAAATCAATATGCCAAAGTTAAAAATGAGGGTATCAAAGACTCAAAAGTACAAAGGTGATGATATTCATGTGGAAAGCAATGGTGTGTTCGAGCATATAAATGGTATGGTGTATCCAAGATGAGTGGCAAATGATTCAAATGGGCTTGAAAGTTTGTTTGCGTTTGTAGAATAGACTCGATATTATGTTATATTAAGAGTCACACATTTTATTAGTAAGCAAGTTTGGGACGTTTTGTAGTGGTCTTTGTAAAGTATGTACCTGGTAACTCCAAGAGTTGGAGTGTGAAATATAAGCCTGATAAGGCATGTGTACCCCCACAGTTTGTGGTAATCTAAAAACCACTTTGTATTTGCAATGTCGATTTGTGGTAAGCCAGAAACCACCTGTAACAGTGAAGTGGGACAGAGATTCCTATTGGCATGGTTTAGGGTTAGCCTAGAAAACCCTTGGCCTGGTTGAGTTGAGTCTCTAGTGAGCCTTAGTGGTTGGAGTGCCCTAGTGGCAGGTTTGTAGCCCAGAGTGCCTAGGGTGCCCTAGTGGCAGATTTGTGGCCCAGAGTGGCTATGTTGAGCCTTCGTGGTTGAGTTAAGCCTTCATGGTTGTGTTTAGCCTTGATGGCTGAGAGCCCTTGGAGGCATGGTTGAGGGCGATCCATTAAAACCCAGAGCATGGTTACGGGTAATCCGATAAAACCCATAATGATATTGGAGGGGGATTTATAGGTACAGGTACATGTATGCACTATAATGGTTGACACAACCATGTATGTGAAGGACATCCTACAAGACTAGTAGTTGCAGCGGTTGGCACCCATGCATTCCGACAGATGGTTGTTCCTTTATGTGGACGATGACATATTATTTTGTTATGTTTGACCACAACTATATTTTGGAGATTGATATTCAAACAAGTCGTCATTAAGGGGGAGTGTTGGAAAATTTAACTCCTACTTGTCTCAGTTGTGATTCTTACTAAATAAAGGAGTCTGTTCCTAGTAGTTAGGATCTATTTCCTACATTGGTGTGTGCTTGAGATATTCTCTCAACCAACAGATTGTGTGTGCATGTATATATGTAATTGCATTTTATTAATGAAATAATTGACATTGTTAGATTTTATCAAAAATGTTAAATTCCTCAAGGTCAAAGTACCAACCACTTGACATAGACCTTACATGCAGGTTTTCATTGATATATGTCAATGCCTTATTCATGGTTAAGGCTTGATCACTATTACTCCACCACACAAGAGTGTACACTCCTTAACTGATGGGTTGTAAAGTACATAATCACCCCAGTCATTCCATAATTGGACATGAACTGCATCAATATTTGCTCCATCATCATGCTAGCGAGGAGAACAACATGGAGAATGTGTCAAGCTTCATAAATAATGTTCGAGGCAATGGTGAAATTCATAACCCTTGGTCTAATTACACTCCACCACCTTCGATATCTCTGTTAAACAATGCAATTAACCACTTTTGTGGTCTTCCTCAGCAATATTTTTTCCATTGAGGTCTTGGTCCTTGGAAATTTTTGTGGACCAAGACCAAAACTCTTCAATGTATTAATTAATGTTAGGGACCACTGTCTTTCAGTTATTATTCATTATTATTTTCACTAATTGCAGTTGTGTATGCTTCTGTTGTCTCTCAATTTGCCTTTCTCTGTGGTCTGAGGCCTCTTTCTTTACTATAAGGCTTGGGACTTTTGGGGCTTCTTGTCATAGCTACATCATCTCCATCTACTTGGTTGGGTTCTTTTTCTTGCCTCTCCTTTTGGGATTTTTCCTCATTCTTTTTACTGAAAAGTGGGGGAAATCCATCTTGTTATGTTTGTTATTTGTGTACGACTACCATCCTTGTAGCCTAGAAGATCAATATTCTCATCCATCTAGATTTTCCTTTTGCAATAGAGATTTTATTGTCAAATTGTAAAGTTATCATGCCCACCCTTAGTTTGTTTATTCATCACTGCCATTTCCATAACTCTCTCCTCTTATTTCCATTGATTTTCATATCACCTCTACTGCCTTTGTCACCTAGTCCCTTCCTAGTCTAGTTTCTTCCTCTTGTGCTATCCACAGTTATCACCTTACAACCCCTCTCACCTCATTGCTTGCAAATACACCTCAAGGGCATTTGGCAACATGAAGAAGAGGTGGCCATCAAGAACACTCCTCTGCATCATCCCATTTTGATAACCATTCTATATCATCCTCTCAGCATTGGGCCCAAGCCCAAGCACACAATACCTTTAAGTGATTCCAGGATATCATACTTGTGTTAGTTCATAGGGAAATTGAAAATATTGAAGCAAAGGTGAACTATAGTAGATGTTTTGTCCCTAACTGCATGTGGAGAATGCTACCAGAGGTTGGGTACCAGACATAGGGTCTTCCTCTGAGTCCTGGTTCTCATGGTACATGCAGGTCATTAACATCTACTGGCACACCAAAATCCTTATGGGTAGAGTCTCAACTAATTGTGATGATACGTAATAAGAGATTGTGATTAGAATCGTGGAAATGAAGACAAGTTAGATTGCATAGACCATAAGCTCACCATCCTAGCTAGACGATCATCAAACATTGTCTTCTTATCGGATGATGAGGATGACCACACCCAACCATCAATGAATAGTAATCCTCCATACTTACAGGTATGATCCATACTTATTTTGTCTGTCTTTATTTGTTTTGATGTTTTCCATCTTGTAAATCCATCATATATAAAACCCTGACATTGGTAATTTCTTAGTTATGTGATGAACTAAAGGTGTCACCAACCTCAAAGTTTTGAATCTCTAAAATTGATATTTCTAATTTATAGCAAAACATTTTAGACCATATAATCTTTTATTGTCCTAATTAAAAAAGTATTGCTTAAAAAAAATACATAATATACAATTAAATAATCAAAATAACTACACATAAAAATATTTATTCTCTTTTAACATTGGAGCAGTATAAACTTAAAACTAATCTGATTTCATTTCCTACGTGTAATAAGACATTTTAGACCCTATTATCTTTTATGGGCATAACTATATCACACTAAGAAAAATACATAATATATAATTAAGCAATCAAAATAACTACACATAAAAATATTTATTTTCTTTAACCTTTGATAAGTATAAACTTTGTATTTACGCCGTAAGGCATTTCCCTCTGAAATCAACTCCCCTCTCTGCCTACCTGTCATCTTGTAAGCCACACGATTATATGTTAGACGATTGCAACAATTTCAGCCGTTGATTGTTGATTCAAAGGGGTTGCCCAAACGGTTTAGGCGTTTCATTTGGCATCGGGTCGAATAGTTTCATCCGCGCAGCTGAACCGGGCTCCGTGCTACATGCGTCCCACTAACCCTCTCATTCCCTAGCTGAACACTTTCGTTATGCATTTCACTGCGATTTCTTGGCCACTGCTAGGGAGAATGCCCATATAAATCTTCAAGCACTGGTTCCGCGCGAATTGAGAGGTGGCGTGCGTCCTGCTATCAACCAAGTCTTCCCGAAGTGTGAGAAATCGTGTTAATATCATAAACTCTGGTTTTGTGTCAATGCGGCAGAGTTGTAAGTCCTGGTTCACTGGAGGTCATTTTTTGAGTGCGTTGTTCATCCTAGCTACTGCCTCATTGATCACACACCTCGAGCTACAGAGTTAGGGATTTATCCATCTGCCCATTTCAGTATTTAGATTGTAAAAATATGTTTGCATTATCTGGAGATCTACATATCTTCCCAATACAGTTCAAGATTTTAGGAATTTGTTTATACACTTTTGGCATCATGATAGATCGCAGTTGTTGGTTGACCACTTCGTTTTAATAAGCCCTTTGTACTTCTGTTTGATGTGACTATTATTCCTCTAGTCTCTTAGTACTTTGATTTTACACCCTCATCCAAGATTTTTTTTTTGGAAGTGCTTTAAGAAACAATTCCCAAAGGTTGTCGCCCTGTTTAGAGCAGACTTCCTTCTGCGAAGGTGCTATGGGCCAGGTCCGTGAGGTATCTATTCTGCCAAAATTGTGCAGGGCTTGCAGTTGGCTTCATCTCTTTGAAACTATTACTATTTGGGTGTTGCAGATCTGGTTGAAAATATAACGCTGGTTGACAGCGTAACACTCCCTTGATCCCATCAGGTACCATTCCCCGAGTTTTTGAGTGATCTTGATTTTTCACCATCATCTTGGAATGTGTTTTCTACAAGTGATTTGAGAAACATACCCCAAAAGGTGCTGCCCAGTCCAAGAGGTTGCTATTCTACCAAAATGGCCTAGGCCTTGCATTGGGTTTTACTCCTTTGAAATTGATACAGTTTGGTGGGGTAGATCCAGGCAAAAATGCAGCCCCGGTGGATTCTGCTTAACACTCACTTGATCTCATCAATGGACCAATGCCGTGGTTATCTACCCATGCTTGAAGTGTTCGTTCTTTGGTGGTTATTGCCCATTCTGCCGATCATTTTGGACAATCTCTTGTCA
Source organism: Pinus taeda (assembly GCA_000404065.3). Lineage (NCBI taxonomy): Eukaryota > Viridiplantae > Streptophyta > Pinopsida > Pinales > Pinaceae > Pinus > Pinus taeda. Next base: position 37,687 of record APFE030981866.1, read on the forward strand.
CCTACTTTGCTCTAGATGTTAGTGCTCCTGACCAGTTCGGTAATTTTAGTCTTCAAGTACTTGTATATGGCCTGCTAGTGAGATCTTACATGTAACAAAAGTTTTACTGTTTGACCGCTGCTACATATTGTCATGAAAGTCAGGTCTGACAATCATCATATTAGTTTGATTATTATTGCTAGCAATTCACTGAAGGTCATTTTTTGAGTGTGTTGTTCATCCTAGCTACTGCCTCATTGATCACACACCTCGAGCTACAGAGTTAGGGATTTATCCATCTGCCCATTTCAGTATTTAGATTGTAAAAATATGTTTGCATTACCTGGTGATCTACATATCTTCCCAATACAGTTCAAGGTTTTAGGAATTTGTTTATATACTTTTGGCATCATGATAGATCGCAGTTGTTGGTTGACCACTTCGTTTTAATAGGACCTTTGTACTGATGTTTGATGTGACTATTATTCCTCTAGTCTCTTAGTTCTTTGATTTTACACCCTCATCCAGGATTTTTTTTTTGAAAGTGCTTTAAGAAACAATTCCCAAAGGTTGTTGCCCTGTTTAGAGCAGACTTTCTTCTGCCAAGGTGCTACGGGCCAGGTCCGTGAGGTAGCTATTCTGCCAAAATTGTGCAGGGCTTGCAGTTGGCTTCATCTCTTTGAAACTAATACTATTTGGGTGTTGCAGATCTGGTTGAAAATATAATGCTGGTTGACAACGTAACACTCCCTTGATCCCATCAGGTACCATTCCCTGAGTCTTTGAGTGATCTTGATTTTTCACCATCATCTTGGAATGTGTTTTCTACAAGTGATTTGAGAAACATACCCCAAAAGGGGCTGCCCAGTCCAAGAGGTTGTATTCTACCAAAATGGCCTGGGCCTTGCATTGGGTTTTACTCCTTTGAAACTGATACAGTTTGGTGGGGCAGATCCAGGCACAAATGCAGGCCCGGTGGATTCTGCTTAACACTCACTTGATCTCATCAATGGACCAATGTCGTGGTTATCTACCCATGCTTGAAGTTTTGTCTATCAAGCTCTAACTGCGATGGTCAAAATGAATTCATAAAGGATGGTGCATGAGACTAGATGTTGGGAACCTGATATGTCCATCAATCTCAGACTGAGAAAGTCAAAATGAGTTCATAATGATGGATGGTGCATCAAAATTCTTTGACACCTACACAAGGGCATCATGTGGAAGAGATCAAAATGTTTCCTATAAAATGAAAGCCTTTGTATAGTTAAAAATGTAAATATGAATCTGGATGCATCTGGCAACTACTGTTTAATTTAGTTGAAATTTCAATGAATAACAGGCCCTGATTCTACATTGTTATGGTTATTTTGTGTCTAATTATGAATTTCTAAACTTTATGGTGAGGAGAAACAACATAGATACCTTAGATTAAGAAGTGTTCAATGATGGGAGAGTTGTTTTCTAGAATAATTTCTTTTAAGTTGTATTTTGGTTGTCTATGCTGACGAAGTTTTGTTTTGTTCGGTGTAAAAGCTACACGAAGCAATTATGCGCGAGGATTCTACATTATTTGAAGAAGGCATAATTATTGAAGAATTTGGGAGAGGATTTTATTCTTGGTGACAAGCTTTTGCGCCGTGCTATGGTTAAAGTGTCAGCAGAAGATTGTGAAAATGCTGCAGAACATTCTGCTAAATCAGCTAAAGAATGCAAGGAAACAACAAAGGATGCTAATGCATCAGATTCTTCTGATGTATCAGAAGAGAGAGAGGCATAATGCTTTTCTTCTCAAATTTTGTAGGTTTGTTTATTTTCAGGCTAAATTCATTATTCTTATTGTCTTGTGGGCCTCAAAGTTTACACAAAGTCTGTTTGAGTCGCTGAGCCTTCCCTATTGTAAATGGCAAGTAGACAACATGGTTGAGGTATTTTATTTTCTCTAATGATAGCAGTTGGTTTGTGGCCACTGGCCATTTGTTGTATTAGATAGAAGCTCCTCTCCATAATTTAATATATGGTTGCAACTTGCATGTTACAATGTGTTAACAGTGAGATAGGTCTTTTATTGCCACTGGTTTTCCAAACCTTGATAACTATTTTTACTTGAGCACCTTTGTTCTTGTCTTCATAATATAGTAGGGTAAAGTTTTCCCCCATGGGATTCTTAAATGGGGAAAACTTTATAATTTGAGGCCTTTTTAGGTCATATAAATCATAACTAGATTCAATTTCATGATAAGTGTGGTCTACAGTTGGTTCTCTTATTTTTCATCCTATTATATTTGATGCTGCTAGTTTTGTGGTCCTATTTTAAATTAGTGATTATCCAAATGAATACGTTTGGGTGGAGTTTAAGATTGTGTTCCTTTATTTACCTCTTAATTTTTGCATCTCTGGCTAAGAAGCAACTGCCAGGAATGGCCTTCTTGCATTGACGAGGCAGCGTGGGAGGGGTGAAACATGTCTCTTGTTATCCTTCCGTACCATTAAACCAAGACCCAGTTAATCTGTTATTTTTTGTTTTGTAATTTGAAACAATTTGTTAATTTGAAACAATTTGTTAAGTATCCCATCGTTGTTTTCCTGGTATAACGCTATTGTAGAACACCACAATAAAAATATATAGGAAATTTGATCAGCGTACTGTATACGGATCACTTAATTCATGTCAGTACCCTGTTGAGAATGAATGAATGTTAAGACCCTAAATTTTGACTAAAAAATTGGTGGTTCTTGCAACTTTAGTTGTATGAATGTTTGATGAGGTATACAGTTGCTATATGTGAACTGTGGGATCTTGTCCAAGTTGTCCTGGTTAACTGTTTCTTTGTAAAAGTGGAGGATTCAAAGTTTAGTCATACTAAAGTTCTTGTTTATGGTGGTTCAGGTGGTTCAATTCAACTGTTTACTCATATCTTCGTAGGCTTCTCAATTGTCAAGTGCTTGAATATATACACTTGCACTTAAAAAAATGGGTCCCCATGGCATCATGATAGATCGCAGTTGTTGGTTGACCACTTCATTTTAATAAGCCCTTTGTATTGCTATTTGATGTGACTATTATTCCTCTAGTCTCTTAGTACTTTGATTTTACACCCTCATCCAGGATCTTTTTTTTTGGAAGTGCTTTAAGAAACAATTCCCAAAGGTTGTTGCCCTGTTTAGAGAAAACTTCCTTCTGCCAAGGTGCTACGGGCTAGGTCCATGAGGTAGCTATTCTGCCAAAATTGTTTACGGCTTGCAGTTGGCTTCATCTCTTTGAAACTAATACTATTTGGGTGTTGCAGATCTGGTTGAAAATATAACATTGGTTGACAGCGTAACACTCCCTTGATCCCATCAGGTACCATTCCCCGAGTTTTTGAGTGATCTTGATTTTTCACCATCATCTTGGAATGTGTTTTCTACAAGTGATTTGAGAAACATACCCCAAAAGGAGCTACCCAGTCCAAGAGGTTGATATTCTACCAAAATGGCCCTGGCCTTGCATTGGGTTTTACTCCTTTGAAACTGATACAGTTTGGTGGGGCAGATCCAAGCAAAAATGCAGCCCACATTGTCAAATGGCCATTACATCAAGTCCTAGAATGACTGCAATTATTTTTTCATGGACTAAAAGCAATGTATGCATACAATAAATATTGATATGTTTAAAAACAGTATGCAAGATCAGAATGAATGTAAGAACCAACATGAAAAAGTTTTTGCAGCCCTGAATTTATGGAAAAGTCTTTTTGGAAGACTCACGCGGTTTTGAAGCTTTCTAAGTCTACTTAAAATTCTTTTCGACCCAAAACTTTCAATGTCAAACGACATCAACAAAAATGGAACCTTATCTCTCAGTTTGTACTCAGTCTTTAATTTCCTTATTAAACCCAGCCTTCATTGTCCACCTTGAGGGTGACGCATTCTGTAATTTGAATATTTAAATGTGTCACTCTTCCGTATATAAATTTCAGGTAAATTAGGTGACAGTACCATCATCATCTGATAAGGATTACCTTGGGTTGCTTGTGTTTGCGTCTAGGGTTGTTGTGCAGTTTCTATGTAGTTACATCACACTTCCACTTTATGCCCTTGTGACACAGGTCAGTGTACTCCATGTTCATTGAAAATACAATCAGTTTAGGTGTTTGACAAGATCGATTGAACTTGAGAAAATGTTGGCTTATATAATTACAAAAAAGGAGAGTTACATCGTCCAAGTATTCACTTAGTATATTCACCTAGTTTATTTTGTACAGAAATAGATTAATCAAACCCTACATTGTGATATTAAATATCTTACTTGTACTGATAAAATTAGAGATAAGGTGTCACCTGATAATGCATTAACCCAGTTGTTTAATGACACCACTTTTGATTTTTTTTTTGGTTGATTTTGCCCAAAATATGAGTAGAAATTGTTAAAACCATAGTTTCTGATTAGAAATAGGGGAAATTTTAGCTTTAAGTTGTTGAATTTGCACAATCCAAATGTTTAAGGGATTTTTCAGGACATTGAATCCATTTTTGTACTAAAAAATACAATGAAACATTGTGATCTCACCAAAAATCGTATCATTAGATTTTGGTGAAACGGTTAAAAAATCACCTCATTAAAAAATAGTTAAACTCATAGTAGACAAATTTATCAGGAGATAGAAAACGATGGAGTTTAATTTTTCTTTTGTACAGCAATTATCTCTCTATTGAAAGCTTCAGGTAAATCCTCAGAGGATTTTCGAATGAAAAGTATGACCACTCTAAAATATGTTTCCTTTTGTTTGTTAAATTAAATTTTGTTGCAGTCTGGAGCCTTCTAGAAAAGCAAAGAAATAGAAATGATGATTTCTCTTTAAATCATTTTAATTTTATTTCTTGATATAACCATGTTTGTTGATAGACAGAGAACATTTATTTTACCCTGTTTGTTGATAGATAGAGAACATTCATTTTATAAAAACAACACACAAATGCACACAATGACTGCCATTTCCTTCACTTCTTTCTCTGCAGCCCAATTGTGTGGTTCTCTCTTTTCTCTGCACCCAATTATAGGATTCTCTTTGTGTCTCTTTCTTCCTCTGCACCTCTAGGCAATTCCAAGAGCCTATAACTCTGCCCAGATTTCCACCCTGACCATTGAACTGATGCAGCCACCCCCTGACCGAGCTGGGATAGGACCTCCTTCTTTAGAATATAGAAAGATGGACTTCAGTTCACCTCTATTCTAGAGAATAATTTGGAGATTGCCATGAAACTGCAAGTTCCTAAATATGTCAAGAACAGAGTTATAGAAATACAAGACCATTATTGTGAGATTTGTCCATTATAACCAGCGCATATAACCACTACCTATAGTGTCAACGTTGCTCTTCTAACTTTCTACCACATCATCAAATGGCCATTACATCAAGTCCTGGAATGATGGCTTTGCAAATGAAAGCAGAGTAGGACTGCAATTATTTTTTCATGGACTAAAAGCAATGTATGCATACAATAAATATTGATATGTTTAAAAACAGTATGCAAGATCACAATGAATGTAAGAACCAGCATGAAAAAGGTTTTACAGCCCTGAATTTATGGAAAAGTCTTTTTGGAAGACTCACACAGTTTTGAAGCTTTCTAAGTCTACTAAGAATTCTTTTCGGCCAAAAATTTGTTTATATACTTCTGGCATCATGATAGATCGTAGTTGTTGGTTGACCACTTCGTTTTAATAGGCCCTTTGTACTACTGTTTGATGTGATTATTATTCCTCTAGTCTCTTAGTACTTTGATTTTACACCTTCATCCAGGATTTTTTTTTTTGGAAGTGCTTTAAGAAACAATTCCCAAAGGTTGTTGCCCTGTTTAGAGCAAACTTCCTTCTGCCAAGGTGCTACGGACCAAGTCCGTGAGGTAGCTATTCTGCCAAAATTGTGCAGGGCTTGCAGTTGGCTTCATCTCTTTGAAACTAATACTATTTGGGTGTTGCAGATCTGGTTGAAAATATAATGTTGGTTGACAGCGTAACACTCCCTTGATCCCATCAGGTACCATTCCCTGAGTTTTTGAGTGATCTTGATTTTTCACCATCATCCTGGAATGTGCTTTCTACAAGTGATTTGAGAAACATACCCCAAAAGGGGCTGCCCAGTCCAAGAGGTTGCTATTCTACCAAAATGGCCTGGGCCTTGCATTGGGTTTTACTCCTTTGAAACTGATACAGTTTGGTGGGGCAGATCCAGGCAAAAATGCAGCTCCGATGGATTCTTCTTAACACTCACTTGATCTCATCAATGGACCAATGTTGTGGTTATCTACCCATGCTTGAAGTGTTGTCTATCAAGCTCTAACTGCGATGGTCAAAATGAATTCATAAAGGATGGTGCATGAGACTAGATGTTGGGAACCTGATATGTCCATCAATCTCAAACTGAGAAAGTCAAAATGAGTTCATAATGATGGATGGTGCATCAAAATTCTTTGACACCTACACAAGGGCATCATGTGGAAGAGACCAGAATGTTTCCTATAAAATGAAAGCATTTGTATAGTTAAAAATGTAAAGATGAATCTGGATGCATCTGGCAACTATTGTTTAATTTAGTTGAAATTTCAATGAATAACAGGCCCTGATTCTACATTGTTATGGTTATTTTGTGTCTAATTATGAATTTCTAAACTTTATGGTGAGGAGCAACAACATAGATACCTTAGAGTAAGAAGTGTTCAATGATGGAAGAGTTGTTTTCTAGAATAATTTCTTTTAAGTTTTATTTTGGTTGTCTATGCTGACGAAGTTTTGTTTTGTTCGGTGTAAAAGCTACACGAAGCAATTATGCGTGAGGATTCTACATTATTTGAAGAAGGCATAATTATTGAAGAATTTGGGAGAGGATTTTATTATTGGTGACAAGCTTTTGCGTCGTGCTATGGTTAAAGTGTCAGCAGGACCAGCACGTGCAAAAGCTGCAGAAGATTGTGAAAATGCTGCAGAACATTCTGCTAAATCAGTTGAAGAATGCAAGGAAACAACAAAGGATGCTAATGCATCAGTTTATTCTGATGTCTCAGAAGAGAGAGAGGCATAATGCTTTGCTGCTCAAATTTTGTAGGTTTGTTTATTTTCAGGCTAAATTCATTATTCTTATTATCTTGTGGGCCTCAAAGTTTACACAAAGTCTGTTTGAGTTGCTGAGCCTTCCCTATTGTAAATGGCAAGTAGACAACATGGTTGAGCTATTTTATTTTCTCTAATGATAGCAGTTGGTTTGTGGCCACTGGCCATTTGTTGTATTAGATAGAAGCTCCTCTCCATAATTTAATATATGGTTGCAACTTGCATGTTACAATGTGTTAACAGTGAGATAGGTCTTTTATTGCCATTGGTTTTCCAAAACTTGATAACTATTTTTACTTGAGCACCTTTGTTCATGTCTTCATAATATAGTAGGGTAAAGTTTTCCCCCATGGGATCCTTAAATGGGGAAAACTTTATAATTTGAGGCCTTTTTAGGTCATATAAATCATAACTAGATTCAATTTCATCATAAGTGTGGTCTACAATTGGTTCTCTTATTTTTCATCCCATTATATTTGATGCTGCCAATTTTGTGGTCCTGTTTTAAATTAGTGATTATCCAAATGAATGCGTTTGGGTGGAGTTTAAGATTGTGTTCCTTTGTTTACCTCTTAATTTTTGCATCTCTGGCTAAGAAGAAACTACCAAGAATGGCCTTCTTGCATTGACGAGGCAGCATGGGAGGGGTGAAACATGTCTCTTGTTATCCTTCCGTACCATTAAACCAAGACCCAGTTAACCTGTTATTTTTTCTTTTGTAATTTGAAACAATTTGTTAAGTATTCCATCGTTGTTTTCCTGGTATAATTCTATTGTAGAACACCACAATAAAAATATATAGGAAATTTGATCAGCGTACTGTATACGGATCACTTGATTCATGTCAGTACCCTGTTGAGAATGAATGAATGTTAAGACCCTAAATTTTGATTAAAAAATTGCTGGTTCTTGCAACTTTAGTTGTATGAATGTTTGATGAGGTATACAGTTGCTATATGTGAACTATGGGATCTTGTCCAAGTTATCCTGGTTAACTGTTTCTTTGTAAAAGTGGAGGATTCAAAGTTTAGTCATACTAAAGTTCTTGTTTATGGTGGTTGAGGTGGTTCAATTCAACTATTTACTCATATCTTCGTAGGCATCTCAATTTTCAAGTGCTTGAATATATACACTTGCACTTAAAAAAATGGGTCCCCATTGATTCAAGTGGGGAACTATGTGAACTTTTGCTTTGTATGTTATCTGCATAGTTCAGAACTACATGCATGCTAAATTCACTTAGATGGTTTCAAGAGTTGATATTACTCGAAAGTTCTAAATGCTTAAATGACAGCTTGAAATCATCTAACTTTTAAACTCGATTAGTTGTAAAATTTCTATCTGTTCCACAACGTGTGTACTTCTTGTTTCTATAATGTAATAAAAAGTGCAGTAAATTGCAAATTCCAATGTCCGCAATACCAAGTTTGATGATTTGTTGCTTTTCATTTGGAACACAGTTATTAACCTGCTTTGCTTTCATATGAAAATGCGTCCTTGTGAATTCACGAGTTAAACACGAATAGGAGGTTTTGCAATAATATTAGACTTTAGGATCATCTTAAATATCCTTGGTTGTGAATGACACTTCAAATGAAACAGTGAGTGATTGATAAAGTTGCGCTAGTTGTAGGAGTCAAAAGTGCGACATGCAAGATCATAATAGAATCAGAAAAACTGGGGTATAGAGGAAAAATTGCTGGTTTATGACTACACTCACATGGAAGCTTGGCAAATGCCTATTATGGTGGGTTCTCTTGTTCTCTTTTTTCCATTTCATATATATCTGCAGGAAATCTCGTTCAATTCGTTTTTGCAGGGTTGTTTTTTATTTTTTTTACAAAGATAGCCCTTCAATCGCTTGCATATTATGAGTTTCTTATGGATTCCACAATCTCCCCTGTTTAGCTATTGTTGGTAATCATACGCCTGCATATTATGAGTTACTAGATAACTAAATTCTCAACATACCTTGCCATTTCCACACTAGCCACTTACGGATTTTCAAACATCAATGTTTAGATAATAAATAATGGTTGGGCATAAAAAAAACATAGACATTAACACCAAAAATAATAATAATCACATGAACCTACTAAGAAAGCGGAAACACATAAGCTATCATCTTCACATTGGATACTTTAGAGAAAGGCAATCTTGAGTACCACCATCAAATAAAGAAACACCAGACTACGGGAGAAGTGAGTGTTAATTTTTAAAATTTTGATATAAACATTGGTTTTCAAGAGAAATTGCAATTAACAATGTACAAATCAATGAATACATAATTACCAATTAAACTTTTAAGTCATGTTTTAAAGGTGCAATTAAGTTGAGCTTTCATCTTGTCATTCAATTGATTGACACTGAATATTAAATATAAGATAAATATATAGGAGTAGCATGTCAGTGTTAGTTTTATAAAGAAGATTCTTTTTATTATTAAAAAAATATAGATAGTTAGTTTCATTTTAAAGGGTTATAAATATGAGTTATAAACACAAGACTTGAAAGGTTGTAAATATTTGAAGTGTTGTAAATATGAGTTATTAATTGTTTTTACTCAAAACCCGATAAATAGTAATTTAGCAATTTCTTTTTAATTGAGTGGCTCAAATTCATGTTTTTTTAGGTTGAAGGTAAACCCACTAAAGTGGAAAAAATTGTGATGCTAGTGATTAGAGGGATTGTCATCATGGGGTGATAAGAAATTTAATATTCCAAGAAAATGAGGTAGTAATAGACTCTAAATAAATTAGCGATGCAACAACATAAATGTTCGCAACAAATTTAGAGAGATCCACCTTATTGAATAATGCACACACCACATTAATAATGGATTTCCGCACTTTTTGCCTTACTGCGTTTTCTTTGCAACATCTGGTACAAATGTTAGTTATATTTATATTTATATTTATATAATAAAAGACTATATAAATATTGCACATTATAAAAAGTGTGAGGTATGAGATAACACCATAATCAATAAAAGTGAAGCGTCCGAACGAATGTTTAGGGAAAGGTACAAAGAAAAGGAGGGAAGTTGAGCGTTGAGGACAGTACTAAAATTTGAGCATGGAATAAGATTGAAACTTGTAAATAGTTGAGGTAAAAATCTTGTTGACGAAAACTTAATTCTGCCAAACTCCATGTATTATAAAATTGTAACCATCACAATCCTTATTGAATGAGAATGCATAACAATTTTTTTTGAAAAGTATGATACACGAAACACTTTAAATTAGCATCGATTAACTTTAAATTAATATCGAATAATTGTGATCATGATGGGTTCTTTAGGAGGAATTTGATGTCATTCAGGTTCAACATGTTTTCCAGAATACAACGCTTTTCCTGATCTCCTTTCAAGAAAGGCAGTGTCTCTTGAAGCAGGTTTATGTATCGTGATTGAATCAGGTTTTGGAGTTTTAAGCTCAGAGAATGTTCTAACATTTTTTTTTTATGCTTCTAACAGCTGTATTATTCAGTTTGGGGTTTTAAACTCAGCATCTGTTCTAAAAAAAATTTAGTTTCGAAGTTGGATGGTAAAAGTGGCCGGAATCCGGGTGAAAAAAATTCAGAAAATCTTGTAAAGACAGTGTTTGAATCTTATTTTTGATGGTGGAAATGGATTCAGCACTCTCAAAAACGTCTGACACCTGAAATTTTGAAGTTTAACAATTATAACTTGGATTTACAAAAATCCAAATCCTTATCCGATTTTCTTTAAATATAACCAAAATTTCCAAAACTTTCCAGATAATTCTTCAGGCTTTAGTTTCTAACCACTATGCCTTTTTCAGTTTCAGTTTGTGGTCACCTCTTTGGAACCTGTAATTATTATATTTTTGTACTCTATATGGTTCTATATCAAAGTTTATGTTGTCTCTTCAGCTGAGTTGTCTACAGTGTGTGACCACTTATTTTTTACCACTTATTTTTCATAAAACTGTGGGATTCTATCTATGAAACCAGATTAAACTTTTTTGTTCTGATGAATAAAAATATGTTATTCAATGAATATATATATTAAAAATTAAAACAAGCGTGATGACGTGGATGTTCGGCAATATGATGAGGATGGAGGGCGGAAATTTCATGCTTTTTCCCTCACTTGATTTTGGACGGTCCATGAAAATATTAAAAATTAAAAACAAGCGTGCCGACGTGGATTGTTCGGAAATATGGTGATGCTGGGAGCCCGGAAATTTCATGTTTTTTCCTCACTTGATGCACTTTAATGATGGTGTCCCTCTCCCGCCGATAATGCTCGCCGTTCTTTAGTTAAAGGGACAAATTATTCTGCTATCGAAGCCGTTGTAAAGAGGATAAATTATAGCATCGGGACGATCTACTCTTCCAGTGTTCCTGTTCAATTACTTTACTTTTTTAAGGTATGCACGGCGATGCTCTCCAATTAAACTCTTGTTGGAATGATAATTCCAACTCCAGGTTGCAGGTTACAGGCAGACGTGGGCAGCTATGGATGCCAACTCAGTGAGCGCAGAGTTTTCTGGCCGCCCGAAACTTTTCGCACCAGCGTTCCGGCGAAAGAATATCTTGGTGATCGACTCCGATACGATATGGTGGCGGCACGTGTCTCTCGCCTGACGTCAGCCAACGCAATTTATCGGGTGCTAAAGTCCTGCAGCAAAGGGCCTCCCAGTATCGCCGTCAACCGTCCGATTGCAAGGATGACTATCCACTGTTTGATCAATAAGGAGCATATCTACGGCTATGGCAGCGTGGCACATAAATTTTTTATTAATTATTGGGAGGAGCTCTAGGCGGTATGAGAAAATTAATTTATTGCCATGCTGAAGTACCATCGTTCCATAAATAATTAACGTGAAGAGAAAGTTTTTATTATTATTGCCGGACAGTTTTTCCAGTGAAACCATTAATGTAATTTACTCTGGTTGGTAAATGTTGGTGAAAATATTTTCATTGACTTTAATGCACGGGAGTGGCTTGTTTTTATGGCACAAGTAAAAACAAAAGTAATGTTTCTGTTTTTTGTCATGAGGAGGAGGTATTGCAGCGTAGTAGAGCGCGAATAAAACCTTTATACACAACAGCGTGATGGTTGAATGAAAAGGGACAACTCACAGCAGTGAAGAAGAAAAAAAGGGGAGCACAGTAGTGCGAGTGTGAAGGCAATGAAAGAACGAAGATGAAGATTTTTAAAAATGTGAAATGAATGGCACAGCAGTGCGTAGAAGAAGCAAGGGAGATTTTTTTTTGAAGAGGTTGACTTTGTTTGTGTGGATCGCACAGGAGTGGGAAGACGAAGGAATGATTAGAACAGAGCATGTAATATATTGTGTGCTCAAATTTTTTTTTTATTGTAATGAGCAGGCACATAATGTTTTTTTTTTGAGCTACATATGTAAAAGTTTGTTTTACAGTAGTATGTGTAAAATATTTTTACAACAGTATGTGTAAAAATAGTTTTACACCAGTAAATGTAAAAAGAGGTTTTACAGGTAGTAAACCCAGCTCAGTAAATTCTCAGGGGAAAACAGAGTTTTGGTTTAATGTTGTTTTTGGTAAATCCCTCTCAGTAAAGAGGATGAATGTGTATCAGGCATATATTTTAAGCAATAGGAATGTTTTTATGGCTGTGTAATGGACTGTTATGAGTATATTTGTCTTTAATAGCTTCCCTGTGCAAAGGTCCTGGAAGAAATGAAACTGGCTCTGTGGTGTTTGTTTGTTTGTTTGGTTTTGGTATTTTCCCATTGCAAAAATACCTAACAGTGGTATCAGAGCTAGTCCAGGCTCTTTGATGGTGACATAGCAGGTTCATGCTCTTTGAAGTGTCAAAGAAGCTGAAGGAAAGACCCTTGTTGCAGCAGCAGTAAAGCTTCTCCAGCTGTGTGAAGTTTCAACCAAAGGGATTCAGGTATTTCTCAAGTTTTTGAGTTGCTGTTGAAGAAACAGTGAGTCATTTTAAAAACACAGTCAGGGATTTTAAAAATAGTTAAGAATGGCAAGGTCAAAGAAGAAAGTGTACAAATCCCCTAAGGTTGTGTCTCCCTCTTCTATTAAAATAGAAAGCAATCTATTTGAAAGCATTTTATTTGAGGCTCCAAGGTTCAATGGAAACTTTGATATGTGGGAAATAACAATGAGGACTTTCCTACAGTCTGAAGGGATGGAAATTTGGGAGTCAGTGATTGATGATAGCAAAATGGATGGAGAATCCAAGGAGTACAATGCAAAAGCAGCAAAGACAATCTTGGATGGGCTGCCTGATTCTGTAAAGAAGAATCTAGGA
>APFE030981866.1:53963-74555 GCA_000404065.3 Pinus taeda
GAGCACATGCATTGAAATGCATAGCGATGGAAGGTAGTTTCCTTCTATGTAATGTGAGAGAACATACTCACAGCAGAGTGAGTACAATACACAGCAGTAAAAAATGTAATGTTTTTCTTCATATGCAATGCAGCATGCAAAGAAATGCATAAAGAGAAATAGGGACAGCAGATTTTTAATGCACATGGGTGAATGATAATGTGTGGTAGCAGAAAAATGAAAGGAACTGCACAACAGTGCATTGTGTAAAAAAAATGAATGAAGACTAAGATTGTGTGGAGCAAGGTGTAAAGAAAATGGCAGCAGCCCGTGTTAATTTTTTGTTGTTGTTGTTGTTGTGTGGAGAATGCAGCGCAAAACAACGTGAGGATGATTTTTCTCTATGAACAAGTAATGGAGAGTAAAGAGTTAGTGTATGGGCACACAGCAGTGTGATGAAACAAAAGACAACCACAGTGCAAATTGCAGAGACAACGCAGCAACAAATAAAAACCCAGGGATGACAGAGTCTATGGTTATGGGTATGGACAACAGTGCATAAGAAAAGGCAGCAGCGTGATGGAAAGAAAGAGAAGCACAGTAGTGCGAAGAAAATGAAACCAGAACTAAGAGAGAGTGAAGAAATGTGTTTTTACACAGCAATGCAAATAAGAAAATGCAGCAGCATAAAGTTTTTGTTGAAGAAATGAAAGGTAATGGACAGCAGCAGATGTAATAGAAATTTTTTCCTTTAAAGCAGTAAATGTAAGTATAGTGAATGTGTTGTTCATTGAATTGAAATGCAACATATGCAACAGCAGTGAATGTAAGAAATGTTTACACACAACAGTGTAAATTTGTAAGGTGGGACAGAGTAATTGTTCCAAAAAAGACAGAGTATTCTGTCTTTGAAGAATGCACAGCAATGCAGAGTTTGCAAAGAAATGTAAGTGAAGTGCAGCAATACAACAACAAGTGTAGACACAGCAGTATGGGGTAGACGCAGCAAGGAAGATGGCACAACAGTGCAGCAGAGAATATGTAGCAGCATAAAAGATCAATGTAATGAGTATGCACAACAATGCAATGAATGTTTTGTTTTGAAACTGCATCTAAAGCAATGTTTGGCAGTAATCCCTCCGTGAGAGGAAGTGAAGTTCTTAGTGAATCCCTTTGTTAAAGAGGAAGGTGTTCTTCAGCACATTGTTATGGTGAATCCCTCTGTCATGAGGAAGGTGCTCTTAAGCACAGTTTCAGGTTAATCCCTCTATTAAGAGAAGACTATTTGTTGTTTGTGGAACTGCATCATAAGCAGTTGGTGAATCCCTCTATGTGAGGAAGTGTTTGGGTAAGATTGAATGCCCAGCAGTTGAAATTAAAGGGGAGTGTTGGAATGATAATTCCAACTCCAGGTTGCAGGTTACAGGCAGACGTGGGCAGCGATGGATGCCAACTCAGTGAACGCAGAGTTTTCCAGCCGCCCGAAACTTTTCGCACCAGCTTTCCGGCGAAGGAATATCCTGGTGATCGACTCCGATACGATATGGTGGCGGCACGTGTCTCTCCCCTGACGTCAACCGACGCAATTTATTGGGTGTTAAAGTCCTGCAGCAAAGGGCCTCCCGATATCGCCGTCAACCCTCCGATTGCAAGGATGACTATCCACCGTTTGATCAATAAGGAGCATATCTATGGCTATGGCAGCGGGGCACATAAATTTTTTATTAATTATTGGGAGGAGCTCTAGGCAGTATGAGAAAATTAATTTATTGCCATGCTGAAGTACCATCGTTCCATAAATAATTAACGTGAAGAGAAAGTTTTTATTATTATTGCTGGACAGTTTTTCCAGTGAAACCATTAATATAATTTACGCTGGTTGGTAAATGTTGGTGAAGATATTTTCATTGACTTTAATGCACGGGAGTGGCTTGTTTTTATGGCACAAGTAAAAACAAAAGTAATGTTTCTGTTTTTTGTCATGAGGAGGAGGTATTGCAGTGTAGCAGAGCGCGAATAAAACCTTTATACACAACAACGTGATGGTTGAATGAAAAGGGACAACTCACAGCAGCTAAGAAGAAAAACAAGGGAGCACAGTAGTGCGAGTGTGAAGGCAATGAAAGAACGAAGATGAAGATTTAAAAAAATGTGAAATGAATCACACAACAGTGCGTAGAAGAAGCAAGGGATATTTTTTTTGAAGAGGTTGACTTTGTTTGTGTGGATTGCACAGCAGTGGGAAGACGAAGGAATGATTAGAACAGAGCATGTAATATATTGTGTGCTCAAGTTTTTTTTTTATTGTAATGAGCAGGCACATAATGTTTTTTTTTGGAGCTACATATGTAAAAGTTTGTTTTACAGTAGTATGTGTAAAATATTTTTACAACAGTATGTGTAAAAATAGTTTTACACCAGTGAATGTAAAAAGGGGTTTTACAGTAGTAAACCCAGCTCAGTAAATTCTCAGGTGAAAACAGAGTTTTGGTTGAATGTTGTTTTTGGTAAATCACTCTCAGTAAAGAGGATGAATGTGTATCAGGCATATATTTTAAGCAATAGGAATGTTTTTATGGCTGTGTAATGGACTGTTATGAGTATATTTGTCTTTAATAGCTTCCCTGTGCAAAGGTCCTGGAAGAAATGAAACAGAGCATTGGCTCTGTGGTGTTTGTTTGTTTGTTTGGTTTTGGTATTTTCCCATTGCAAAAATACCCAACAACTCTTTCTGCATACGATTGAATTCCCAAAATCCCTGCATTTATTGAACGATTTTTGTCATCCCGGCCATTTGGAGCCTCCCGAGGATCTCAACAATGCACTCAAGGAAGTGCTTATCAGAAAGTATTACATGAGCATTGCCAAAAAAGTGTTGGGGGAATTCTATTGGGACCATCTGTCTAAGCCAGGAAAGGGTGTTGCTTTGTTTGTTGGAATTCTTCTTCTCGTCATGACTATTCTACAGACTTTCTGTACCGTGTACGACTGGGTCAAAAGCTTGAAGCACAAATAAGCAGTTGTGCTGAGAGTATGATCGGAAATGATATCATTGCAATCAGAAATAGAGGATGTCTGGACTTTCCTGTGAAGTGTAAGTTTTAATAATTTTATCATAAATATAATTTAATTTTCCGTATTTATTTATTTACTATCCATTTAAATTTATAGATTCAGCATTTTTAAAATTTTTGGACCATTTAGATTGCGAAAAATTCACAAAATTTACAATTTAAATTTGAGTATTCAGATTGTGAAAAAACTCATATTTCTGATTCCAATATATCTGTGATATAAATTAGAGCATAATATACACAATAAAACCTTCCAAAACTCATAACAAGTAAACTAGAAATAAATTATATCATAAAAATGTGAATGGAAATCAAGTGGATTATACCTTATTGGTTGTCTTATTTCCCAAACGAATATCCTTAGTGCCAGAGTGCATGGTTCTTCTTCTTCTTATTCATGTTCTTTTGTAAGGTCTGATTCATCTTTCTTCAATTTAAACTCTATCTTTCCTAGTTCTTTCTCCATTGATATGACTTATTGTTTAACCATATAATTTAATTCTCTAAATACCACATTTCTACTATATACTACCTTCTTAATTTTTGGGATTCAAAGCTTATAAACTTTCAAACCATGTTTTTATCCAATAAAGATATACTTTTCATCTTTCTTATCTAGCTTGCTCTTATTTTCTTTAGAACATGTACACAAACATCACAATCAAATACCACGGTGTTGGAAAATTTGTCATTGATTGAAAAGGGTGTTGAAGATATGCTTGTTCAAGGTTTCCTATGATGATATAAGCCACAGTTGAATATGTTTTAATGTTGAGTTTGTAATATAGCTAGTGCTTAATTGGTGTTGCTATATTGTTAAATATGTTTTTCTTGTGAGAGGGTATGTTGTATAGGTCAGAGTTGCATAGATGTTTGAAGAAGTTGTGATAGGTATGTTGTGGAGGCCAAAGTTTCAGAGATGCTTCTAGTAGTTTTGATGAAAATGGTTGCAAGATTGGATGAAGAATGTTTTATTTTCACCTAATTTAGGGGATGGAAATAGATTAGAGTTTAGATACCAATATCTGAAATCCATATTAATAGTGGATTAATAATGCCCACAACCCATATTTACGGTGGGTATCGAATGTTTTTGTTTTGTAGCATGGATAAAGAAAACTTGAGCTTTGGCTTTTGTAATAATTGAAGCAGGGTTATGATATATGTTGTTTGAATATTTCAAAATTCATTTTATGTGTTCTACTATTCAAAATTAGAAAATTTGGAAACAAATATCTGGAATGCAAAGAGGCAAGCTTTTCACTTCATATTCGTGCATGGAATACTAACATTCAACAAGTTATGTTTATAAAATATGTTCTTTTGGAAGTAAGAATAAGAGGGTTAGAGAGTGTGAGAGAGATGAAAGAGTTGTTATGATTTATGTTACACAAAGAGAAAGAATAAGAAGATGTGATGTGAAGCAGAATTGAGGAAGATAAGGTAGAGACAAAGAGGTGGAGGTATGCAGAGTTGAAGACCAAGTAAGCCAGCATGTTAAAAACTGTATCTGTCAAAGCATTGTTGTCTCCTTTTAGGTAGTAGTCTAAAAAAATCAGGTTGGAGCCTATTGAAGAGGGAGTAGGAGCTTCCTAGCAAGTAATAGCTTCCATAATTAAGTTGAGATAGAGGCCTCTTCTAGGTAGAATCCTACATAAAGTTAATGTAAAAGAGGGAGTAGCAACTTCCTAGCAAGTTGTAGCTTGCAAAATAGCAAAGAGGTTGGATCCTCCAAAATCTGATGTAATAGAGGAAGTAGGATCTTGCCTTTGCATCACAACAACAACAAAGTCATGAATTTTACCTTTATAGGTTTCCACTTATATCTAGTATCCACATGTGTTTTTTTTTCCTGTCTCTTATGTTAGGATTTATATGTTGTTTACATATTAAATTTGATATTCATATAATATTTTTCTATCCATTTAATAGTTTAGATAAATATTGAAAAGAAAGTAAACATAAACTTTGATGTCCATGAATATACTATTTGATTCACCCCCACCCCCCCCCCCCCCCTCCCCTCCCCACCCACCCCTCAATATAGTCTAGTTACTAATGTATAGGATGGTTAAGAGAATGTTTCTTACCAATCCATACATCATTTAGAATTTTATCATCCAACTCTAATGAGGGTTGTCTATTTACCATTTAAGATACATTATCCACTATATCTACCCATACTTTTTTCCCAACCCGACACCGTTGAGCATGCTCTTTGTTTCCTCCATCAATGTCTTGTTCATTATTTTTCCAGCTCCATTTTGTTAATGTATGTATGAAGTAGTCTCATGTCTTTATATACTGCATTTCTTATATAATTCTTTAAATTCATTACCATAGAATTCTTCACTATTATGTATCCTTACCACCTTAATTTTATTCTATGTCTAAATTTCCACAAAATCCTTAAACACTTTAAATTTATCAAAGACTTAATACTTCTTCCTAAGGAAATAAATCCATGTATTCCTTAAGAAGTCAACTATATATGAGACATAGTACACATATTTACCCAATGATCCTTAGTAGATTATTTTACCCAACGATTTTACTCAATGGAACTAATACATGTCCAAAAGCATAATTGTACACCCATTATAATATTCCTTAGAAGCCTATAAAACAAGAGGATAATCTTACCTAATTATGATTTCAATATAGATAGTGTTCATAGAAATCAAAATTGAGAGAGTGGTTAGACATACCTTATACCATACTATTACCATGCAGTTCTTGATGGCCTTTTGTCCAATATGTCCTAGTATTTGATGCTACAACATAGTATTTTCTCGAGAAAGTGCAAGAAAATTTTCCTTCTTCTCCTCCACTCTCAAGAAAAATAGATTTTTTGCAACCATCAGTAATAGTGATTCCCAACGAAATATATAGAGATCTAATCTAAACTCACCTTACAAATGCCATTACTCCTAGAACCATACCATAGGTATCATTTTCAAACATTTTGTTTTACACTTGCATCGCTCATTTTTCTTACAAAAATCAAAATTTTGGTTAATCCTAGGATGTGCAGAACACCAAGGAGTATTCTAATCCTTCCACTCATGAGATTTGACTCGAATTTTCCTCATCCTATGATTTATGTTGATGATTCATCTCCTAAGAAACATCACCACCATCTAATCTTTCATACTCATAAAGTCACTCCACGTGATGAGTCATATGAAAGGGTGCCATATGTTGACTAGCCATGCCTCATTATCTACATGTGTTTTTGAATAAGCCAAGTACACATCCCTCCTTCATTTGACGAGGTTTTTTCTTTTGCTAAAGGATCATTTTAAAATCCCTTCCCTTTCTTTTCAATTTTTAATTTGACAATATCTTTTATAATTCCCTTCTTTTTCACATCTCCAACCTACTTTTATTAACTTTTCTAGAGATATAGATCTTCTTCTAGATTCAGATCTTCCACTCAAGGAATTATTTATATTTATATTCTAGGAGCATCCTCTTATATAAAATGCATATTCATTATGGATTTCCATGTTTTTCTATCTCATCTCCTATGATAACAGAATGAGACTATGTGATCAATCTTTAAAGTAGTTGCATTACTTCCCATGGAAACAACCAAACTATTCCACGAGTCTGATAAATGGTGTAACAAAATGATGCACTTATCTTCATATGAAACAATAATATCAATAGATAAATATTGACTTACCATAATATTGAAGGTTTTCATAGGTTTTTTCTTTGAGCCTCCATCCTTCATTCTCAGGTTATATAACTTCTTCCACCTGAACAATTTGTTCACTAGGGAATTACAATGATAGAAATCACCTAGCTTGACAACAACGCTTTATTGTAGATTTCCTTAAAACATTTAGTAATGTTGAATCTAAGAGATGCAATCATATTTTTCTCTTTGCCTTTTGATCTATATTAGTTCAATTTTTTGTTGACAACCCTATTGGTGCAAACCCTGGATCCACAAGGATCCATTGTTCATTGTCCACTAGCAAGTCTTCCATTTGAGCTTCCATACGTCAAAACTTTTCCCATTGATTTTTTGATCTTTATCTTTAAGCTACTCATAATTTCTCTTCACCACAAGAATTGCTTCCATAAATCTTTGACTATAACATGGTATACCATAATTCTGAGCGATACCCCTTAGCCACAAAAGAAATAATATAATAATATATATGTTTAATAGAATGGAAATAAAAAAATATAAATAATATAGATACATATAGAAAATAAAGTGCACATAAATATAGAAGTAAAATAAGTAAAGAAAAGACAAAAAATAATTTTAATATGTAAATATATGAGGAAAGTTAAAATAAAATCTAAATTAATATAATAGTATGATTATAATTTGAAACTATAATTATTCAAAAGTTATTGGTAAGATATAATAATAATTAAATTCCAACTCTTTTTTAATTAAGGGTATTGAAAAATGGAATCTAAAAAAGATTAAATGATTTAAAAGAGAAAATTAAAAAGAAATGTATAATCAGATATAAAAATGAAATATAAATATTAAAATTATAAGTAATATATAAAAGTGTGATATGATTTATATTTAAATTTAGGATGGTGATCATGATATTATTGTGTGTAAATAATTTGCTAGTATCACATCCACAACATAATTTTTTGAAAAATGTTTTAGAAATTATTTAAGAACAAGAAAAGACAAACAAGAATAATAAATATACATATAAATAGAAGTAAGACAACCTAAAGAAAAATGACAAAAATATTTTGATAATGTAAATATATAAGGATAGTTAAAATAAAATGAAAATATGATTATAATTTGAAATATAATTATTCAAAAATTATTGGTAAAATATAATAATATTGAAATTTTAATTCATTTTTAATTAAACCTATTGAAAAATATAATACAAAAAGTAAAATGATTTAAAAGAAAAAATTAAAAGGAAATGTATGATTAGATATAAAAATGAACAAAAAAAAATATTATACAACTATAAGTGATA
Organism: Pinus taeda; assembly: GCA_000404065.3. NCBI lineage: Eukaryota > Viridiplantae > Streptophyta > Pinopsida > Pinales > Pinaceae > Pinus > Pinus taeda. Next base: position 61,999 of record APFE030981866.1, read on the forward strand.
TATAAAAGTGTGGTTTGTATTTAAATTTATGGTGGTGATCATGACATTATTATGTGTAAATAATTTATGGGCATCACATCCACAACATAATTTCTTAAAAATTGTTTTAGAAATTATTTAAAAAGAGGAAAAGAAAAAATAAATAAAAAGAAAAAACAGAAGATAATTTAAAGAAAAATGACAAAAAAAATATTTTGGTAATGTAAATATTAAGGAAAATTAAAATAAAAGGCAAATGTGATTATACTTTGAAGATATTATTAGTAAATATAATAATATTAAAATTTTAAATCAATTTTTAATTAAACCTATTGAAAAATGGAATATAAAAAAAAAAATGTCTAAAAGAAATGAAGAAATGTAGATCAGATATAAAATGAATATAAATACTTATAAAATAATAATTAATATATAAAAGTGTCAGATGGTTTGTATTTAAATTTATGATGGTGATCATGATATTATTGTGTGTAAGTAATTTGTGGGCATCACATCAACAAGATAATTTCTTGAAAATTCTTTTGGAAATTATTTAAAAAGAGGAAAAGAAAAAAATAATAGAAGTAAGATAATTTAAAGAAAAATGACAAAAAAAATATATATTTTGTTATGTAAATATATAAATTTTGAGGTGGTCCAGGCCTCACTCGATGAGGCTTTGAAGTTTTCTGAAAGTGCCCTAACCTGTCGGTTCAATGGTTTCTGGCCGCGGCTAACAGCTCTCCACAATTGGATCTCGAAGGTATGGAAACCTGTCATTTCTGATGAAATTAATATCTAGCCCTATGCTAGGGGTTTCTTTAGAGTAGATTTTGAAAACCCTGAAAGCAGACAATGTATTCTAGATTCTGGCCCTTGGTTTTTGGAAAAATCAAGCCTATTCATGAAGCCATGGGACCCATCATTCGATCCCTCAATAGCAGTCATAACCTCAACACTAATTTGGGTGAGATTCCCAAGGCTACCCTTGCATCTCTGGAATCTCTCCTCGCTAAAAGCCATTGGAAATGCAATTGGGAAATTTTACAACAGGTGCCCAGAAACAGAGGAATATGCCAGAACCACCTATGCACGCATCTGTGTGGAAATGAACTTCAGTGCCAGATTCCCAGCTGAAATAAACTTAACAAGTAAAGACTATGTGTGGAACCCAAAAATTGCTCAAAAGCCTCCTAGAAAATTTCTGCTAGAAAAAAGCACCATAGATCTACATGGTGGGAAGGAGCACAAAAAGAACACTACACTATCATCAAATAAGAGTACTCTAGAGAAAACTCTGAATCACAAGAAATCGGGCAAGAAAGAAACAACTCTCAAGACAAGCAGGGAGAAAGCGTCGCCCAGCAACAAAAAAGTGAACTCGACAACCCCTCAAGCATCAACAGTTATGAGGATTCGAATACCACACAAAATAAATCTTCATTTAATAGCAAAGTAGATCTCCTAGACCAAACTTATTCTCCATCTATCTTCAAGAGGACGAACACAATATATCGCGAAGCTAAGACATCAATGTCCCAAGAACCAGAAGAGATGAAGGAGATGCAAGATAAAGGAAGTTTGAAGATCATAGAGAAAAAAAAGAAAGCTACAACATTAATCTCACTAAGAAAGACGAGGTGTCAGACAATTCAAAACTAAGAAAATTATATGTCCGATAGACCAATTTGGTCTCAATGGACGTTAACCACTATCATATTTTTTTTGTAAGTCAGTAAAAGTGTATTATTTCACAAAGATGCATAAAATACAAAGGTATGTATGACCAGACAGAGCATTCCACTTTACGCTTGGTCGATCAAAAGTTTGTACTGAACATTAGAAGAGAATTAGCCTGCAAACTAAGAAGACAAGCCTGACCAAGACACAGACAAAACAAACTAACTAAACTTTCCATAAAGTGTGAAAATCTTGAAGGGGCTAACCACGCAGGGCTGCTTGAACCAAAAGCCAAAACTAAAGAGTGACTAGTATGACCTGAGACTCAGAACGGGATCAAAATTCAAACAAGAAGTTTTCATAAGCTAGCAGGCGCAGAGCAGAGTGCACATACATCTCTACAGCTCAAGTTCCACATAATCTTTGAAGGTGGCACTAGGGCTAGCTACTGCATTAACATGTTCCGACTTTGGAGCTTTCTGGGCATTCTGGCATTTCCCCACAGGAGCATTCGTATCTTCCACTGGAATATCAACACCAATGTTCATACCTTGTCGGATAGAGAGTTTAAAGAACCTGTGTAGGCCCCCAGATCTTCTGACAACATTTTGATTTCCTCTGTAAGTGACTTCAGGCAAATTTCCAGTGTGTCGAGTCTTGCAGAGTTTTTAGCCGATGCGAGCGTTGTGTCATAGTATACCTCTTTCATGGCTTCCCCCTGCTTAACGAGAGCTTTGGCTAGCATGGTTTTCATTTGCCAAGCCTCACTCTGTGTCCGAAAAAACTATGTGGCTCTAGTAGCCGGGGTTCCTGGATATGAAATCCACTCAATTTCCTCCTCAATTGATTGCATGTCTAGCCTCTCCTATTCCTCATTTACTTCAGCTTCAATCTCATCAATTATCTTCTTCCCTTTGGCAGAGACTAAAGTTTCATATGCCTCCCTATCTTTCTTCAGCTCTCTGTTCGCTGACTCATTGCGATTGCCCCCGGCTGCCATGGTGCTATTGTAGGTGACAACGGGTGATGGAAACACTTCAGAGAACTAGACAAAGAAAAATACAGGGCACTCATATCGAGGAATCGGGCGAGGAGCGAAGACGAGAGAGCTCTTTCGTAAGACATTGTAATTATAATGGAGATATGAGCATTTAGGTTGAGCGAGGTTTGCATTGAACCCCAGATTCTGACAGCATTACTCCTCTTTCTTTTCTGGAGTGCCTTCCCCTGCCTACGATCCGAAGAAATGGATTCTTCATGCTTGAGGTTTCTTGTCATGGGCCACATGTCATCCGTTGGTCCTAGAGTTCTTTGATAATCATTCTTCTGCATGATTTCCTTCATCTTCCGCTGCGGGTGATGGTACTTGTCCTCCCCAATCCAATTCGGGGTATAATGATCCAGGAGGTGAGCCTTAATGGCTATCTTCATTCATTATTAAGGTGTGTCCCGTCGTACTACTGCACCCCTCCTCCCTGTAATGAGTGTATTTTCTCAAAAGATGTAAACACTTATCCTGAAGTTCTGTGCATGTGACATCATACCAACAAGTGTCCAGGTAAGTAATGTGGTGATTAATCTTGTAGTTAGCCAGACAATCAGCCACCGCATTTTCCGTTCTTCTTACCACTTGCAGGATGATTCCGATGAGGCTTGAGAGGTGCTCTGCTATGAGCTCTGTCACCTTGGCCAACCTCCAGTGCTTTGTTACCTTACCCGGTTTCGAACACATCTGCATTTTCCTTGTGGCATTGATTGCCAAAAGAGAATCCCCTTCAACCACTATAGCTCCTATTCCCAAGCGAATTAGTATTCGGAGCCCTTGCTCTAAGGCTGCGAATTTCGTCTCATTGTTGGTGGCTTCTCCCATAGATTGACTAAAAATATGTTGAATGTCACCTTTGTAATTACGGAGAACACCTCCTATACCTGGTGGTCCAGGATTGCCTTGAGAGGCTCTATCAAAGTTGAGTTTATGAAAGCCCATTGGTGGTGGTAGCCAAGCATTCGTAGAGGGGCCTTGTTGTTGTCGCGGTTTAGACAAATTGGAATTGGTAACTTCCTTGATTCCAAACATCTGCAGAATTTGTAAGTCAGTCACCGATAGATCCTTGTTCTGTTCTGCTTTCCATCTGGTAAGATTCGTCTCCCTCATGTTTTGCAGTATGGTATTTTTGATAAACTCTATGGTTTTAGCTTCATTTTGAAACACCCTTCTATTTTGTTCTTTCCATACCAACCACACTATGAAACCAGGGGTCAATTTCCATAAAGTATTGACTATTTGAGATTTGGAAAAATTACCTTGCCAATTTGCTATGCTTTCCTGTACTGATTCTCTATTCCTGTATGAGCTCTTGAATATAGTTTCCATCTAGTTCCATACACTTTCTATCCAGTTACAATCATTGAGGAGGTGATTCATTGATTCCTCCTCATTTTCACACAGGGGGTAGCGTGAGGGGCCTATGAACCCTTTTTTCCATAGGTTTTTCAAGGTAAGAGTTCTTCAATGCATCAAGAGCCATAGAAAGGTTTTAATCTTTGGGCATAGTTCGACATCCCATACTTTGTTATACCAATTGAATTTTTCCCCTTGGTCTCTTTCTTCTATACAAGCTCTTGCTTCTTTGAGGGAGAAGGTACCCCCCTCGAGCTTGCCTCAACGCAGTTGATCTGCATCTTGAGCGTTTCTTATTTTCCTTTTAGCCCGCTCTGTTTGCAAAGCCATAATATTGTTGTCCCTCTCTTCTGGTTGCAATGTGTCATTAAAGATCCATTGTTTCCACGAATAATTAGTAGTATCAAGCTTCTAGTAATGATTCATGGTTATCTTCCCCTGTTCCTGGTATCTTCTCTGAATGGTGAGGAAATCTGGGCTTTCAAGCTTAGGTAATTGCTACCAAGCAGCCTCCTAGAACAAAGCAGTCTGTCCATTACGGACTTCCCAAAAACTATTTTCCTGAATTATGCCTCGATTCGCTCTTGCTAGGTTCCAGATTGGAGACCCTTCTGGAGGTTCCTACATCTTGATCACATTCTGAGGGCTATAATGATCTGCAATCTTGGCTTTCCAATGTTTGGCCGAGGGAATCTTCGGTTATTTAACCCATCTCCACCATAACTTGGCTCCACAAGCTCAGTTGACGGTATAAGGGTCCTGAAGGCTTAACCCACCGAAGTGCTTGGGTTTGCATATTTTCTCCCATGCCATTAAGGACCACTTCTGTTTAACTAATTTTCCTGACCATGGGAAAGCTTTCTGGATGAGTCAGATTCTCTGAAGCACACCTTTCGGTGTCAGGAGAATAGAAAGCACGTAATGAGGAATAGCCTGGAGGATGGATTTAATGAGGACTAGGTAGCCTACAAAGTTAAGGGTTCTATGGGTCCAATGCTGACATCGTTTCTCTAGAATGGCAAGCATTTTCCCCCAATGAATTTTTTGCCAAGGTTTGTCTGTCAGCAGAATACCTAGGTATCTGGAAGGGAGGTTACACCTCTAGAACCCAAGGACATTAGATAGATTTTTTTGGACTACGAGGTGCATGTTAAAAAGGAATATGGAAGATTTAGAGAGATTGAGTTCCATACCTGAAGCAAGGCTGAAACGATTGAGATTGCTTTTGAAACCATGAGCTTCTTTGACTGAAGGTGTGCCATGCAACATAATATCATCGACAAACTGTTTATGAGTGGTTGCAGGGCATGAGGGCAAGGGTTGGAGTCCCTGAATTAAGCTATCCTCTCTAGCCTTTGTGATAAGCCAACTTAGACCTTCCATTAATATTACAAACAAAAAGGGGGGACAGGGGATCCCCTTGCCGTATACCTCTAGTAGGTGTAAACTGGGGTGTGGGAGCTTCATTGAATAGGATGGAGAATCTAGTGGTCTAATTAGGGCTAGGATCCATTTTATCCATCTCTTCGCAAAGCCAAAGGCATCCAGAATAGCCTCCAAGTAGTTCGAGCTAACTTTACGATAAGCCTTTGAAAGATTCGGCTGCATTAGCATGCCAACTTTTTTCTAAGTTTGGAGAGTATGAATCATCTCTCGAGCTAGCAATATGTTATCCATAATCTGTTTACCCTCTACATAACCATATTTTTCTTTCGAAATGATCCCTAGAAGAATTGGCTTTAATCTGTTAGCTATGACTTTAGATATGATCTTGTATAGAACATTGCATAATGCAATTGGCTGAAACTTCGATGGTGTGTTTGCTTCCTCCTCCTTTGGTATAAGGGTTATGAAGGTGGAGTTGAGGGATTTTAGGATGGATAAGGAGCGCCGGGAGTCTTCCACCACCTCCTAGACCTTTGTTTTGATTATTTCCCAACATGCTTTGTAAAAGTAGATGGTGAAACCATCCTGTCATGGCGCCTTACCATTAGGCATATCCCTCACTGCTTCTTCCACTTCTTCCAAGGTGATTGCTCGATTTAGAGACTTGTTTTGATCCTCTGTGATAAGCTTGGGAATAGAAGTAATTAAATCCCTGATGGCATCCTCTCTATTAATGTTAGGTTCCAAAGCAATTTGGCTAAAATGGGTTATGAGGAGGGCAGATATTTCATGATGGGTCTGAAAAGAGGTCCCCTGTTCATCCTTTATTCTTAATATTTTATTAGCACTCCTGTGATCAATGGCCAAGCAATGAAAGAATTTTGTGTTCTTTTCACCTTCCTTAAGCCACTGAATTCTAGATTTTTTCATCGACCGAGTTTTCTCCTGTTGGCATCTGGCCTACCAATTCTGCATGAGCATATGTTCTATGTTCATTGTTTCTTGATTGATATTCCCCTAGATCCATTCCTTGTGAATATGTTCCAATTGCTCCTCTAGCACCTTCTTTTCTTTAAATATGCTATCGAAGGCCTCTTGATTCCAGGATTTTAACCTAGTTTTGATACATTTAAGTTTAGCTTGGATAATGTACATCTTGGTTCCCCTTATACCAATCAGTTCTCTCCACCACCGTTTTATTTTCAATTTCAACTCTGGATGACTGAGCCAAAGATTTTGAAATTTGAACGGCTTGTTCCTTGGGGTGCCAAGGATGGCCACATTCATTATTATGGGCCAGTGGTCCGAACCTCTACTTGGTAGAATGTCCGAGTCCACAGCAATCCCTTCCAGAAGGATGGTTTCTATCACTAAGAACTTGTCCAGTCTAGTGGCAATTTGCCTATCACCTCAAGCTTTGCTGATTCGATAAAGTCTTTGAAAGCTTCATCATCCCGGTTGAGAATTCTAATGCCTCCTTTTTTTCTGTGATTGAAGTGATCATATTAAAATCTCCTCCGAAAATTGCTTTTGCTTGGGGATATCTATGCTACAAGTTGGATAGACTTCTAAGCATTAGCAATTTAGCCTTTAGTTTCTGAGGGCCATAGACATTTGTGCAGAGATACATGTCTGGATTCCCTATCATTTGCAATTCTATTGAGATGTGAGATCTTACAGCTTCAGAAGATATAAGCTGGAGTACCTGAGGATTCCAAAGAGTGGCTAAGCCCCCTTCCATTCCACTGCTTTCTATCTCTAGGCAATCCATTCTTTTGCCTAATTTTTTACTGATGATTTTCATTATTTTGCTAGAACATTTAGCTTCTTGCAAAAAAATCATCTCTGGTTGTTCCTTTTTGACTTTTTTCTTTAATAGCCATTGTTTCTTTAGGCTATGTAGCCCTATATCATTCCATGAAAGTACTTTCATAATTAACAAATTTTTAGGAAGTAAGTGTGAAGGCCTCAAGGGCTTTCATCTTACTTGAGTTTGAGGAGCATTTGACCGAGCTCTTGTAATGCTTCATTGTTTGTTCTTCTTCCTTGTTTCTTCCAGTGCTTTGGGTTGGTTGTGGTTTGATGCAGTCCTTGAGCTCTCACCCCAAGACCCTTTGTCGCTCCCAAGCTTCTTTTCTGCATGTCCATTACTGCTTGTTGTCTTGCTATGAATAACATGTTGATTTTGTTCACCTCCTCTTCAGATATGTGTTCTATGCCTTTATTTTTCCATTGTTCTACCATGTTTGGTAGATCCATACCTTCATATTCTAGAATGTCACTTAGCTCCATATCATCTAGCCCCATTTTGCTAGTCATCATTTTTGAATCTTCTTCCAGTCCCTTTGTTGGTTCAGGAGCAAGTGGGATGTTCCTTGATGGATTGGAATTGGGTTCTTGTGATGTCTCGCAGTGGATCTTGCTCTTGATTGGTGTCCTCTGGTTCCGTCTCTGATTCTAGCACCTCAAATGCATTTCATGTGCTTCTGAAGGATGTACTTGCTTTATTTTGTTGCCTTTTGTTTGCTCAATGTCTAGCATGAGGTCGAATAAAAGCCTCCTTATTCTTAACCCCTATATTTTCCTTAGGTTTCTCCATCGTTCTGTTCATTGGGCATTCTCTTATCAGATGTCCATGTTCATGACATTTCCTGCATCTAAATAGGATCTGCTCATAGTCTATAGCTTGAAAATACACTTCATCATTGTATTCCAACCACAGACCCTCATGCAGAGCCCTTGAAACATCCATCTCGACACAGATTCTGGCACAGGAGGTGTATCTCTTCTATAATGTTGCCTCTGAGGCTTTGATGAAGGTGCCTAACTTATTGCCTATATGTTCTAGTGCTGCATGTCTCCAGTAGTCAATCAGCAGAGAGAACAAGCGAATCCAGAAAGGTACCTATTTGAAGGTTTCCTGTTCTGGTGCAAGGTTGGGCTTCCAAGGTCTCATGTATAGACTTGTTGAGGCGAAGAAATACGGGCCTCCAGCAAATATGTGATCCTTGTCATCCAGATTGGTGAATACTACCATGAAGAATCCTTTGGCCCCTAGGTGGAGTCTTACATCCCCTCTGGGTTTCCGTTGTTGCTTGATCCACAAGCACATGGCTCGTTTTGTTGGCCAAAAACCCATAAACTTGCAGATCACTACGTGTTCTGCCATGTGTTTTCGGTAAGCCTATAGTTCTGGGTCAAAGAATATTACCCGAAGGCTTTCAGTGGCTTTAGGCTTGCAATGTCCCTGGTTCTCTTTCTTTTTGGCACCCGTAGTTGTTCCCTCGTGTTCTGCTTTACCTTGGTTTAGATCTTCCTTTTTCCCATCATCATCATCATCATAAAGAAAGTTAAAATAAAATGCAAATATGATTATAAATAAAAATATAATTATTCAAAAATTATTGGTAAAATATAATAATATTAAATTTTAATCGTTTTTAATTAACAACTAATTGGAAAAAATGAATATAAAGAAGTAAATGATTAAAAGAGAAAATTAAAAGGAAATTGTATAATAAATATAAATATTAAAATTATAAGTAATAATAAAAGTGTGATATGGATTGTATTTAACTTTATGATGGTGATCATGATATTATTGTGTGTAAATAATTTGTGGGTATCTACTGCAAAATTTCTTGAAAATTGTTTTAGAAATTATTTTAAAAATTAAAAGGAAAACAAGAACAATAAATAAAAGTAAGATAATCTAAAAAAATGGAAAATAAATGTTTTAATAATGTAAAAATATAAAGAAAGTTAAAATAAAATACAAATATGATTATAATTTGAAATATAACTATTCTTATTGGTAATTATAATATAAAATTTAAGTCATTTTTCATTAACCCTATTGATATGGAATATAAAAAAATAAATTAATGATTTACAAAGAAAATTAAAAATTAGATATAAAAATGAAATATAAATATTATAAAGTTTATAAGTAATATATAACAGTGTGATATGAATTGTAACTTTAAATTCATGATGGTCATTATGATGATTATGGGTGATGAATTGTATTTAAATTTTAATGATGGTCATTGATGAATATTATTGTGAGTAATAATTGTGAGGATTCCGCTGATGATTTTTTTGAAAATTTATTTAGAAAAAGAAAAGGAAAACAAAAAAATATATAAATAAAAAATAAAGTAAAAGTTAAATTTGTTTTATAGGAAAATATACTCAATAAATTTTTTTAATTTTTTATTTTGGAAAAGTAGAATAATTATTTGTATTTTTAATTAGATTTCCATTTTATATACGTTAATAATATTTTTATTATTAAACTTATAATGACAAAGAATTTGGTGGAAGGACGGTATGTGCACTTTGATGAAGGTATCAATATTATTTGTCATATTTAATATGCTTTTGGTATGATATGGAGCATTTTTCGTTAATAGATTTTGATGGAGGTACAATTATTGAAATAGCAACTTGCATCGTTTAAATAAATTGGGTGATTGGGACGTCTAGTAAGATCGCTGTTCAGAGTATTAATTGCAAATTTTTCCTGAAAAATGTCGACGGAACAGGAAAAAATCGACGGGAATAAAGGGGTTATATGATGAAGGTAGAAACTATGTTATCAAAATCGAACAGTTGTAAAGGGGATAAATTATTGCAAAGAAGCTGTTCACGCGTCAAGGGTTCCTGCTCTCTGTCCTATTCAATCACTTTACTTTCGGAAAGGATGCAAGGCGAAGCGCTCCAATTTGCACATTCCATTCAGTTCTGAACAAACCTACACCTTAGTGCAATATATATGTGCAGGCGGAAATCCGAGAACAATTAGACGTTCAAAGAGGTAGTGTTAGCTGTTCAGTGCTCGTTTGAGTGATGGGGGAAGAGAAAACACCGCTAGTGTTCAGGAGGGAAAGGGAAAGGCTGGAACAAGTTATAGAGATTATAGAGATTATTGATAATAATAAATCTTTAGCAAACTTGGCTAAGGTTCCGCGCGTAGCTAATGCTCTCTTGGATGCGAAACCAGAGGCGTACATACCACACTTCGTCTCCCTGGGACCGTACCACCACTCCAAACTGGAGAAAAATGTTGCGGCCGCTTCGTCTGCGGGAGATAGTTACGAATTTCGCGAGCTGAAGATGTCAACAGCGGAGGCGTACAAAGTCCAGTCAGCGGCTACGTCCTGGAAGAAGGGCAAGAAAATAATCGAGGAAATGATAGAAAAGATAGAAAAGATCAAAGGAAAGCGGCAAGAGATTGAGGAATTCTATGACTGGCCAATTCCCAAGGATGGTGAGTACCTGGAAAACTTCGCTCGTATGATGGCGATAGATTCATCGTTTCTGTTACGTTTCTTATCCAGTCCGTCTGATTCAAAAGATGAAGACATGAAATGTTTAAGGAGGCTTGAAGTCTCTATAAAGTGCGACATTCTGAAGCTGGAGAATCAGATCCCGCTGTTTCTGTTGATAGAGGCTTTAAAAGACGCAGGCCAGCAGATCAGTCAGGACTTCAATAAGGTATGGAGGAACAAGTTCAGTGCAGAGTTGTCTCCTTTCAATCAATCCGACATAACCCTTAATGATCCTGATCAGCCGCATTTTCTGGGTTGCCTGCACGCATTCCTTTCGCAGTTGGTGGATATAGAAGTTATGGAGGGGAAAGGAGAGACTGTATTTCGAAGAATGAAGCACTCTCTGGAAGAGGGTGTTGAAGTGGTCATTGCAGCGGTCTTCACACTTTTCTGTGTGACGCATCCATCCAAAGAAGGGCGACATGATATTCTAAACTCATACAACGCGGGGGAGTTGGGAAAGGGTGGCATTCAATTCAAATCCTTCTCCACCGTGAATGATAAGATCCGATTCGACAAGTACTCGGGCACACTGTACCTTCCCCAGATCACCGTATCTGAAATGCAGACTGATGTGTTGTTAAGGAACATGCTTGCCTTGGAGTTCAATGACTTCAACCGTGGTGACCGCATGACGCGCTACGTTGGCCTCATGGACTGCCTCATCGACTCGGCCGAGGACGTTCGACTGCTCCGGGAATCGCAAGTCATTCTTCGCGGAAGTGTGATGATGAGTGACAAGAGCATAGCCGAGATGTGGAACGGCCTTTGTCATCCCATCTTCAAGGGCCATTTGGAGCCTCCCGAGGATCTCAACAATGCACTCAAGGAAGTGCTTATCAGAAAGTATTACATGAGCATTGTCAAAAAAGTGTTGTGGGAATTCTATTGGGACCATCTGTCTAAGCCAGGAAAGGGTGTTGCGTTGTTGGTTGGAATTCTTCTTCTCGTCATGACCATTCTGCAGACTTTCTGTACCGTGTACAACTGCGACTGGGTCAAAAAAAATTGAACGCTAAGCAACGGTAGATATAATTTTAGGATTGCTGTGGTTAGAAATCGATGTATGAACTTGGTGAATATATATTTCTTATGAATATAGATTTCCTTGTGTAAATATTTAAATTATTAATTTAAATTTAAAGGTTTTGTGTTTAATTATATGTTATTCTAGAAGGCAATATATATAATAAATTTTAATTCATGTTTTATATTTTTTTAATTTTTTTTTGTGTTGGTATATATAGTTAGTTTATGTTTTTTAATATTTTATTTTGATTTATATAGATGTAATTTTTTTTTTCATTAGGTTTAATATATCATTTTCATTGTGGAGGGGAGTATTTTAACCCAACACATAATTATCAAAGATGGTTTTAAGGCAATACCCAATCATTGTCTATCCCAAACTCATGGATAAAAAAATATTTTAAAATTTAACATAGACAAAAAAAATATTTTAAAGTTTAACAAAATAAATATTTTTAATTTATTTGTGCTATTAAAGTGAGAAGCCTCGTGAATAGTAAATATTGAAAAGGTGGAAAAGTATAATTTAAAAAAATTGGAAATTGTAAAAATGGTAAATAAGAAAGAGTAATAATTAGTAGAAAATTATATATATTTCGAAAGAGAATTAAAGTTAGATATCGAATAATAATATTGCCAAATTAAAATGAATAGTTTCAAAGTTGAAAGAGTAAAAGAAGATAATTAGGAAAGATAAAATATGAAAAAATTGATAAACTATTTAAAATTGAGAATGGAGCGCAAGAAGA
>APFE030981872.1:0-26012 GCA_000404065.3 Pinus taeda
GTAGGGACAAGGTCGTGACCAAGAGTACACCATGAATCTTCACAAGCGCCTCCATGGCTGCGAAGATCGGGAAATTTTCCCAGAAGGCTATGCGAGCCACTGATGTGAGGCTTGATGTGAAACTTAATTAGGTTGCATGGAGCAAGGGCATTAGGAGTGTTCCCAAGAGGATGAGGGTTCAAATCTCTAGGAAGCGCAATGACGAAGAAGATGCCAAGGAGGAGCTTTATTCGATTGTAACGATGGCAGAGGGGGCTCAGTGGATTTGGTACTAATTGCAAGATTCAAGCAGTTGGAAGAAAAGCCCCAAAATTCAGAAGAAATGGTTTGGGTAAAGCCATGTCTCCGATAACAAGAGTGAGCAATTGGGTCTCCGAAAATCTGACGTTGGTGCTGCTGGAATGCTCTGAACGAATGCCTTCGGCAATTGAAGATACTGACAAATATGTACCAGAAAATCATTGTAGAGAATAGATTCCAATGGATCCATCTGTATGTAAGAGGCTTCCTAAGGAGATATTGGGGTTGGTCTTGGCTATATTTCCACTAAAGAGCATCCTGCGATTGAGAATAGTCGGTCACAAGTGGAAAGGAGGAAAATGTAAAGACACTAGTTTTTCTACTAGGAAATCATTCTTATGGTACTATATTTGAAGAATGGGATGTCATTTCTTGGTTACAGAATTTGCAAATTGAGGATTATCTATTTTTCATTGTTACGAACATTTTGTTGTCAAACAAATCAAGGATTTTGAGATCTAAAATACTTTAATTAGCTAATGCATGTCTCCTCAGACCATCTATTATGCTTGCTTCTATGAATTGATTTGAGTCATGAAAAATTGTACTTATGCTATCAATGGAATCCACGCCGGATTTTTTGTATGCAATGAACTCCTCCTATGCAACCTCCACCATGGTGGGTCTAGAGTCTCTATCAAATGATAAGAATCTGAATGCAATTTCAACTACTCTTTGAAGAGATGCTCTGATATCAACATCTTTGCCAACTTGTAGAAAGGGATCAATGATTTCATGAAGGAAGCCTCCACTGATTTTTGTTATTGTGAGGAATGATAGGTTGACCTTGTTCTTCTTACAGGAGAAATCCAGTACTTTCAGTGCAGTTATGATCTCTACCAACACCACCATGAAGCTGTAAACATCTCTCCCTTGGCATTGAAACCATAATCAAGCATAATGTTGCTTTATTTCACGTCCCTGTGATAAATTGGAGGATTTAGGGCTGAATGAAGGTAAGAAAGAGTGCAAGAAGTTTTTGTAGCCACTAATACTCTTTCCCTCCATGAAAGGCATCTTCCTATTTCCTTATGTAAATGTTGATAGAGTGTGCCATTGGGCATAAATTTATAGACAAGAATGCGTTCATTGTTTTGAAGGCAGCAACCTATTAGTCTAACTAGATTTGGGTGATGTACAGTTGACCTTATCTTCTTCACTGCAATAGTATGTTTTACCTGAAGCTTTCCTGCATAGATTGTGCTAAAACCTTATGTACCCAATCTCAATTCACTGGAGAGGCTTTTTGTGGCTATTTCCATTTGTTTGTAGGTGTAGACTGGATTATTTACTGGACCTCCTTGGACAGACATCAATCGTTTGAGACTTCTCCTTGTCTTCAATGAGCCACGATATCTTTGGTAACAACGGTAGAGAAGGATGAATCCTACCATCATAGTTCTTTCAACAATGAAGACTGGATAAAACCAACCAAAAAATCAGACCCAAATGAATGGAATCTCATTTTCACACTTATATTACTATAGAATGAAATTAAAAGATAGTATAGAACATCCCTGAAATTTAGCAAACGAACAAATCAAAACAGAGCTCAATGATATATGAAAAGTTTTGAGAATATTTAGGAGTTTGAGTAAAAGAGAAAAATCTATCTCTATGGCCACATTTCAAAATATTTCTAAATTGTGAAAAAATAACAAATAGTGATGTGACCAATAATGTGAATCATGTGATAAGTCAATAAGAATAGTTGGTTCCCATTCCATTGATGGTGAATGTAGGCTTTCTACAAATTGTACCACCCCAAAGCTGTAAACATCGCTCCCTTGGCATTGAAACCATAATCAAGCAGATTGTTGCTTGATTTCACGTACCTATAATAAATTGGAGGATTTAGGGCTCGATGAAAGTAAGCAAGAGCGTGAGCAGTTTCTACGGCCACTAATACTCTTTCCCTCCATGAAAGGCCTTTCCCTATTTCCTTATGTAAACACTAATAGAGTGTGCCATTGGGCATAAATTTATAGACAAGAATGGGTTCACTGTTTTGAAGGTGACATCAAGCCTCATTTCATTGAGGACCTGTTCCATTCACTAAGTATCCTTATACCTTATCTTCTTCACAACAACAATACGTTTTCCCTGAATCTTTCCTACATAGATTGTGTTGAAACCTCCTGTACCCAATCTCAATTCACTAGAGAAGCTTTTTGTGGCTGTTTCCATTTGTTTGTAGGTGTAGACTGGAATATTTAGTGGACCTCCTTGGATAGACATCAACCATTTAAGGCTTCTCCTTGTCTTCAATGCGCCACGATATCTTTGGTAACAGCAGTAGAGAAGGATGAAACCTACCACCATAGTGCTTCCAACAATGAAGACTGGATAAAACCAACCAGAAAATCAGACCCAAAGGAATGGAATCTCGTTTTACACTTACATGACCATAGAATAAAATTAAAAGACAATATAGAACATCCCTAAAATTTAGCAAATGGACAAATCAAAACAAAGCTCAATGATATATGAAACTTTTTTAGAATATTTAGGAATTTGAGTAAAGGAGAAATATATATCTCTATGGTCACATTTCAAAATCTTTCTAAATTGGGAAAAAATAACAAATAGTGATATGACCAATAATGTGAATCATGTGACAGGTCAATAAGAATAGCATGTTCCCACTCCCTAGATGATGAATGCAAGCTTTCTAAAGATTGTACCACCCCGAAGATGTAAATATCCCTCCCTTAGCATTGAAACCATAATCAAGAAGAATGTTGATAGATTTCACGTCCCTTTGATAAATTGGAGAATTTAGGGTTGGATGAAGGTAAGCAAGAGCACGAGAAGTTTCTGCGACCACTGATAAGCTTGCCCTCCATAAAAGGCCTTTTCCTATTTCCTTATGTAAAAACTGATAGAATGTGCCATTGGGCTTAAATTTATAGACAAGAATGGGTTTGATGTTTTGAAGGAAGAAGCAAGCCTAATTTTGTTGTGGACCTGTTCCATTCACCAAGTATCTTTATACCTTATATTATTCACTGCAACAGTATGTTTGCCCTGAAGCTTTCCTGCATAGATTGTGTTGAAACCTCCAGTACCAAATCTCAATTCACTGGAGAAGCTTTTTGTGGCTATTTCCATTTGTCTATAGGTGTATATTGGAATTTTAGTGGACCTCCATGGATAGACATCAATCGTTTAAGGCTTCTCCTTATCTTCAATGTGCCATGATATTTTTGGTAATAGTAGTAGAGAAGGAGGAATCTTGCCACCATAGTGCTTCCAATAATGAAGACTGGATAAAACCAACCAGAAAATCAGACCCAAAGGAATGGAAGCTCGTTTTCACACTTATATTACCATAGAATGAAATTAAAAGAAAGTATAGAACATCCATAAAATTTAACAAACAGAAAAATCAAAACAAAGCTCAATGATATATGAAAATTTATGAGAATATTTAGGAATTTGAGTAAAGGAGAAAAATATATCTCTATGGTCACATTTCAAAATCTTTCTAAAAATTGTGAAAAAAAACAAATAGTGATGTGACCAATAATGTGAATCATGTGATAGGTCAATAAGAATAGAAGGTTCCCATTCCCTTGATGGTGAATGCAGGCTTTCTACAGATTATACCACCCCAAAGCTGTAAACATCTCTCCCTTGACATTGAAACCATAATCACGCAGAATGTTGCTTGATTTCACATCCCTATGATAAATTGGAGGATTTAGGGTTGGATGAAAGTAAGCAAGGGCGCAAGTAGTTTATACGGCCACTGATACTCTTGCCCTCCATGAAAGGCCTTTTCCTATTTCCTTATGTAAACATTGATAGAGTGTGCCATTGGGAATAAATTTATAGACAATAATGGGTTCACTGTTTTGAAGGTAGCAACAACCCTGATTTCGTTGAGGACATGTTCCATTCACTGAGTATCTTTATGCCTTATTGTGGTGCAGGTAAATTCTCAATGCATACACAAACAATTCCTCTAGCTCGAGAGAGCGTGTCTAGCCACAAACAAACAATATATGGAAAACTTCCTTAAGCTAGAATCAAATAAGTAGGCCTACCTCTTAAAATGTTATTCCTCTTGGTGATAATCCTACTTCCTTACTCTAGCGACTTTCGTTTCCTTCCTTTGAATACCTGAAACAAGCAAACAAACAACAACAACAAAAGTGATAGCATACAAATTGCATTCAGTGTACTTAAGAGGTGTTGGCTTGATGGGGCCTGACCCAAGTTTAGTGTTGATTAGTCAAACAAATCCCTACACTACTGGCCCTTTTGGCATCAGCCCGCAGAGCGCGCACTAAAGTCTCACCCAAAGCAGTATGGGGGATGCTGGAACCAAGTTTCCGCACCCTGAGATGGTTGTGATGTCGTTTGATTCCCTCTATCCCTGCCTTCGCGCAGGGTGCATCGCTCTAGGGCTTGCAAGACAAACCCCGCTTTTCGTTCTTCAATACCTCCGTGAAAGGATATGATCGTTTTTCACGCATCCCAAGCCTGCTGCTCAGGTACTTTCGCACTACTATAGCAGCATGTCGTACAAATTCCCCAATTAATCTAAGTTCTTTATTTACCTTATCAAACAATTATGGTTATCCCCGCGTAAACAGATACTTGTATATGTGTTCATTTATTCAATGTAATTGCATTCATTCACGCACCATATAAGCATAATAAAGAAAATTCATGCATAACATATCAAGATGCATCAACAGAACAAAGACACAGAAGTTGCAGAATATCTCTCTTTATTAATATCTTCATGTGGTTACAACCTCTGTCCGCCCTGCGCACACAGATATAGGGGTTCGTGCACTCAGTTGCAGACTTCTACCCTAGGCCTCTGCACATTCACCTATAAAGCCTCTACCTACGTTAGAACCCAAGACTTAGACTTCTTGCTCTAAGGCTATGACTTTCTTACATGATCTGCCCTTCTATCTATTGGTTTTGCTTACTACTTAGAGCTTAGCTCTTTTTATACAATCCCATGGTCCGTGGACCATGGGTAGGTCTCTTACAGTCTACTTTTCTTTACAAAACTAAGGGTGGACTATTCTTTTTGACTCATAACACCTTCATGCTCCGCGACCACAAAATGCGGAGTCTTTATAATTATATTGCAAAAATTTACCTAACATGGGATTTTAGCCCCAAAACTGCCCTTGGGGGATCTCGCTCCCAACAGGCCCCCAACACAAACATCGTGACTCGCCCTCGAGTCACTCGGTAGGCGTGGAGATCTTTGCGTGAAGCTCATCTAGCTCGACCCTGATGGATGCAACTTCGGTTGTGCACTGAGTTATTGCCTGCTTCGCATCTTCAAATGTTTTCTCGATTATTTCCCCTGCGCTGTTAGCGTGAAGTCGCTGTTGTGTCACTTGCAGAGTCACAAGCTTGCTTTCAATGTTTCCTGTGACTACATAAGCTTCCTCCAGCCAGGGCTTAAGTCACGCCTCCATCACTGCTTCATTGTGGAACGCTGCATCCATCTGTTCCTTCAGCTGCTTGGCTTCCTACAGCGTGGCTAACCTTTGTGTCAGCGCAACTATTCGCAATGTGCCCTTAACTTCATCATAGCGTTGTTGGAGTTCACGTGCTCCCATTTCTAGCTTCTGGATGTTTGGGTCCTCTTGCAAGTTGGTCAAGACCTCAAACGAAAGTCAAACTTCAACAAATCTTTAGACCATGTTAACTGTAAGTAAATGTCATTTTATTTTTAATTATTGTTATATTTGATGACGGTGAAATGAATGGATATGATTTGTGAAATGCACGTGATGGTTATATGAATGGATATGATGCTTATGTTTTTGGTTAACTTCTCTTGCACCTACAGTGACACACGAAGTATTCTTAAATTTACACTTATGACATTTAATTATATTTATTTTTTTTAATTTTCAAAAAAATTATTTTTATTTTTATAATTTTAAATTTTAGTTTATTTGAAATATGCATAAGAATTGTTCCGGATCATTTAAAAAATAGTTATAGATAATTTCATGTATAATTCATAAGATATATATTAATTTAATATATATGTGAATTATATTTTTGTAAAATTTTAAGATATAATTTAAATATATATTAAATAACGTTTAAATATATAAAAAATAAATAAAAATAAATATTTATTTTTATTAATAATATGGGAAAGAAATTTTAAAATAAAATATTATTATATTTAATTTAATTTTTAATTTCAATGAATATAAAATTTTAAAAATTAAGATATTAATTAAATTGTTTGTATTTGTATGTTTTATTACGCCGTAAGGCGTTTCTCTCTGAAATCAACTCCCCTCTCTGCCTACCTATCATCTTGTAATCCACACGATTATATGTTACACGATTGCAACAATTTCAGCCGTTCATTCAAAAGGGTTGCCCAAACGGTTTGGGCGTTTCATTTGGCATGGGGTCGAATAGTTTCATATGCGGCAGAACTATGGCAGAGTCATATGCGGTCGGTGGATCATGCATTACTTGAGCTTTATCGCTGCAGGCCAGAGATTTTCTGATGAAAAAGATTTATTAGTAGATCAAACATTCACTGCACAGAAAGTTCCTCTGTGGTCTGCCCTTCGGCCTCACCCTCAGGTAAAGTTCTGAGGTCTGTATGATCACCCACTTCATTTTCTTCTGGCATATCTTGAGAAATAGCATCTCCAGCATCGGAATGTACAGATTCCACGGTTGAATTTGTTTCTGAAGAAGCTGAAATCGCATCGCCTTCAGAAGCTTTATCAATATCAGATGTGGTTACATGATCTACAGTTAAATTATGCTCAGCATTTGCTTCATCTTGATCCAATGAAGTAAGGCCTTTGGCATCTTCTGACATTGCACCATGAGGCACTCCTATCTCACCCTCCGCTGTGCCTTGGTCTACAGAAGAAACACGCTCAGTGTTATCCGACTTGGTCTGACCAGTCCGTTCTGTCCCATGCTTTGATTCTGAAGTTGCCGAATCATGGAACCTATTATCTGAGTCTGCCTGAATGTCATGTTTGGTTGTTGCATTATTTTCCCTACCAATTTCATGTTCTTCAGCTATAATAACTTCTTTGTTATTTTCTTCTTGTTTCTTGCCATCTGCTTCTGCTTTCATATCCTGAACAGAATCGCTATGAGTGGCATTGGTTTCCTGATTCTTTTCTTCCAGTTTCTTGCCTTCTTGCGTTGTATTTGGATCAACCACAGCACCATCCTTACCGCTATCCAGACTGCTAACCTCATTCTATTTTGGAACAACTTCCTCAATCTTCATTGTACCTGAAAACATTTCCTTATCATTTTCTCCTTCAAAACTGAGATTTGAGGACGCAGTCTCATTTTTTTCAAGAACTGTTTCGGGTGACTTGACAGACTCTGTAGAATTCCTTTCCACATCCTCTCCGCCAGTGGCAAGAGGATGATCCAATCCATGTCCAATTTCAGTATGATTTTCAACATTTTTGTCTTCAAGACTTTGCTTATTGATGTGCTCTTTATCTTTAGATTCTGCAACTTCATCCTCGCTCTCATTATGTTCAGTCTGATTTTCAGCATTGTTGTGCTCTTTATCTTTAGATTCTGCAATTTCATCCTCTCTCTTGTTATGTCTAGTCTGGTTTTCAGCATTTTTGTCTTCAAGACTTTGCTCATTGTCGTACTCTTTATCTTTAGACTCTGGGATTTCCTCCTGGCTCTCATTATGTTCATCTTTAGCCTCTGGGGATTCCTCTGTATCCCCATTTTCCTGTTTCATCTGCGCAAACTTGGCTCCCACATCACCATTTTGTTCCTCTTTTGCTGCCTCTAACTCCTTCCCTGCTTCATTATTCATGGCATTCTCTCTAATTCTTTCATGCTCCTGCTGACTCTCTTCTTCAGTCTTTTCATCCTCGTGGCGATCTAGCTCATCATCTCCACCACCATGATCTTCATTACTATTTTCCTCCACCGTCTCATGCTGATCCACGGTCTCCTCTTCCTCCTTAGTATTTCCTTCATGCTTCACCACATCCACAGTATCACCAACATCCTGAGGGATTTCCACTTTCCCTTTACGCCCAAATACATCACTGTTCCATCCGCTGCCACCATCACCACTGGCCTTAGCCTTCAGAGATGCCTGTTTTTGATATGCCTGCTTCTTATCATGAGAATGCTTAACCTGATACAACAACCATATGCAAACCAGTAAGGCTATCTAAAACGCATGCTTGACCTTGAATCCCTTGGATCTCGGATACTAGTTAGATCCCTGCTTGAACATGATATTAATAGCCCAAATTCTTCAATGCAAAAACCCAACTTGCAGCAAAACAATCCCAATAACCTCAAAATGTCTTCAACGTATCTAGCATATCAAAGCCCAAAATCATTCAATGCAAACACCCAACTTGGAGCAGATCAATCCCAGCAAAATTCCCTCAAGACGTATTCGAAGTCTTTATTCTTTGAGAATACACTCAAAACCATAGATTTGGGGTTCACAGATTCTTTGAGAACACACTCAAAACCGCAGATTTGGATTACTACGTTGTTGAATCAATCCCAATGCAATAATCAAACCAAATGGGTACCCACCATCAATCTCTTCAACAACCTGAAACATACATAGATGTCAAGACTGACTCTGCCTGATAAGAAAGCAACCCAAATCCAAACAAACCTCAAAGAGGGTTTAAAACCTTTTCTAGGAACATGCAACAATATAGAGATTTGAAACTAAAACCCTCTGCATCCGATCCAAAATAAAACCCTCAAGAAGCCATTTCAGCAATTAGGGGCGTCATATCCTTGCAAACAAATATCACCAGCATACAAATTTAACAGCGTTTGTAGCAAAAAACTCCACAACATAAACATTCAGCAACTGAGCTATATCTAGATAAAGCACAATTTAAAGATTTTACAAGTTACGATTAATAAACCAGTGTAAGATCTAGAAACGTACAATGTGGGGACTTGACTGCTGAGACTCCTCCACTGTGGGAATTTGTGTTGCCTTAGTATTTTTATTTTTTTTCAGTTACCCTAAACTTCGATAATTGTTATATTTGAGACCAGATATATGGTGTCGAGATGATTGATCGTGTTTGTATTTGTTCAATTCCCAGGTCATAAATGAAACACATCGTCTCGCCAACGTTGCTCCAGCAGTTTTCAGAGAAGCAATAGCAGACATTAAAATTAAAGGCATTTAATAATATATTGTTTTTACTCTTCTTGGTTGATATTCATGTTTCTACTGAAATTTACAATTTTATTTATGTATATGTACTTTTTCTGGAAGGGTTGAAATGTATAAAATCTCAACTCATACTTCCAATTCCAGCATTTCTTTTAATCTTTTCGGTGCAAATCTGATCATCATAAACTTGTGTTATTAGGAGGCTTTGTCATCCCAAAAGGGTGGTCAGTCTTGGTGCTTATGAACGGCATCCATCTGGACGACAAGTACCATTCTTCTCCGCTCAAGTTTGACCCATGGTGTTGGCGACAGATGCTGGAAAATAATGTAATTAATTAGCATCAAAATCGTCACTTCGTGTAATTAATTCTCCTAGTAATCTTTCTGTGTCTAATTCTTCTCTTAGTAATCTTTCTGTGTCTAATTCTGTTAGTAATATCTCGGACTTTATATTGTAGGAGCTCTACAAGAACCCCTCTTTTATGCCATTTGGAGGGGGGCTCAGGCTCTGTCCAGGAATGCATCTGGCAAAACTTGAGCTGGGCCTCTTTCTCCATCACTTCATCACCAAATTTAGGTCATGTGCTTCATTCTTATACTTCTTTCACAGCAAGATAAATAAGACATCAATTTTATGAACGATGTACATGTACATTGTGTTTTACAAGAATGTGCTAAAATTGTCTTAATATTTGCAGATGGGAGCCACTGGATGATGATAAGATCTCCTACTTTCCTGTTTCCCACTTGACTAAAGGCTTTCCGATCTGTCTACATCCTCAAGAACAAATGGATGATTAATCGCAGTATAATGGGATTTGATTGATGCAGTATGGAATATTAGTAACAATAAATAAGTTTGAAAGAATGGATAATTAATCGCATTATAATAGGATTTGATTCATGCAGTGTGGAGTATTAAAAACAGTAAATAAGTATGAAGCTTAAAATAACAATTGCCCCGCTGTAGACATATAAATTCAATGTCAAACGACATCAGCAAAAATGGAACCTTATCTCTCAGTTTGTACTCAATCTTTAATTTCCTTATTAAACCCAGCCTTCATTGTCCACCTTGAGGGTGACACATTCTGTAATTTGAATATTTAAATGTGTCACTCTTCCCTATATAAATTTCAGGTAAATTAGGTGACAATACCATCATCATCTGATAAGGATTACCTTGGGTTGCTTTGCAGTTTCTATGTAGTTACATCACACTTCCACTTTATGCCCTTGTGACATAGGTCAATCTACTCCATGTTCATTGAAAATACAATCAGTTTAGGTGTTTGACAGGATCGATTGAACTTGAGAAAATGCTGGCTTATATAATTACAAAAAAGGAGAGTTACATCTTCCAAGTATTCACTTAGTATATTGACCTGGTTTATTTTGTACAGAAATAGATTAATCAAACCCTACATTGTGATATTAAATATCTTATTTGTACTGATAAAATTAGAGATAAGGTGTCACCTAATAATGCATCAACACAGTTGCTTAATGACACCAACCTCAAAATGTCTTCAACGTATCTAACATATCAAATCCCAAAATAATTCAATGCAGACACCCAACTTGGAGCAGATCAATCCCAGCAAAATTCCCGCAAGACGTATTCGAAGTCTTTATTCTTTGAGAATACACTCAAAACCGCAGATTTGGAGTTCACGGATTCTTTAAGAACACACTCAAAACTGCAGATTTGGATTAGTACGTTGTTGAATCAATCCCAGTGCAATAATCAAACCAAATGGGTACCCACCATCAATCTCTTCAACAACCTGAAACATACACAGATGTCAAGACCGACTCTGCCTGATAAGAAAGCAACCCCAATCCAAACAAACCTCAAAGAGGGTTTTAAACCTTTTCTAGGAATATGCAACAATATAGAGATTTGAAACTAAAACCCTCTGCATCCGATCCGAAATAAAACCCTCAAGAAGCCATTTCAGCAATTAGGGGCGTCAGATCCTTGCAGACAAATATCACCAGCATACAAATTTAACAGTGTTTGTAGCAAAAAACTCCACAACAGAAACATTCACCAACTGGGCTATATCTAGATAAAGAAAAATATAAAGATTTTACAAGTTACGATTAATAAACCAATGTAAGATCTAGAAACTTACAATGTGGGAACTTGACTGCTAAGACTCCTCCAATGTGGGAATTTGTGTTGCCTTAGATTTTATTTTTTTTTCCAGTTACCCTAAACTTCGATAATTGTTATATTTTAGACCAGATATATGGTGTCGAGATGATTGATCGTGTTTGTATTTGTTCAATTCCCAGGTCATAAATGAAACACATCGTCTCGCCAACGTTGCTCCAACGGTTTTCAGAGAAGCAATAGCAGACATTAAAATTAAAGGCATTTAATAATATATTGTTTTTACTCTTCTTGGTTGATATTCATGTTTCTACTGAAATTTACAATTTTATTTATGTATATGTACTTTTTCTGGAAGGGTTGAAATGTATAAAATCTCAACTCATACTTCCAATTCCAGCATTTCTTTTAGTCTTTTCGGTGCAAATCTGATCATCATAAACTTGTGTTATCAGGAGGCTTTGTCATCCCAAAAGGGTGGTCAGTCTTGGTGCTTATGAACGACATCCATCTGGACGACAAGTACCATTCTTCTCCACTCAAGTTTGACCCATGGTGTTGGCAACAGATTCTGGAAAATAATGTAATTAATTAGCATCAAAACCGTCACTTCATGTAATTAATTCTCTTAGTAATCTTTCTGTGTCTAATTCTTCTCTTAGTAATCTTTCTGTGTCTAATTCTGTTAGTAATCTCTCGGACTTTATATTGTAGGAGCTCTACAAGAACCCCTCTTTTATGCCATTTGGAGGGGGGCTCAGGCTCTGTCCAAGAATGCATCTGGCAAAACTTGAGCTGGGCATCTTTCTCCATCACTTCATCACCAAATTCAGGTCATGTGCTTCATTCTTATACTTCTTTCACAGCAAGATAAATAAGACATCAATTTTATGAACGTTGTACATGTACATTGTGTTTTACAAGAATGTGCTAAAATTGTCTTAATATTTGCAGATGGGAGCCACTGCATGATGATAAGATCTCCTACTTTCTTGTTTCCCACTTGACTAAAGGCTTTCCGATCTGTCTACATCCTCAAGAACAAATGGATGATTAATCGCAGTATAATAGGATTTGATTGATGCAGTATAGAGTATTAGTAACAGTAAATAAGTTTGAAAGAATGAATAATTAATCGCATTATAATAGGATTTGATTCATGCAGTGTGGAGTATTAAAAACAGTAAATAAGTATGAAGCTTAAAACAATAATTGCCTCGCTGTGGACATATAAATTCAATGTCAAACGACATCAGCAAAAATGGAACCTTATCTCTCAGTTTGTACTGAGTCTTTAATTTCCTTATTAAACCCAGCCTTCATTGTCCACCTTGAGGGTGACACATTCTGTAATTTGAATATTTAAATGTGTTACTCTTCCCTATATAAATTTCAGGTAAATTAGGTGACAATACCATCATCATCTGATAAGGATTACCTTGGGTTGCTTGTGTTTGTGTCTAGGGTTGCTTTGCAGTTTCTATGTAGTTACATCACACTTCCACTTTATGCCCTTGTGACACAGGTCAGTCTACTCCATGTTCATTGAAAATACAATCAGTTTAGGTGTTCGACAGGATCGATTGAACTTGAGAAAATGCTGGCTTATATAATTACAAAAAAGGAGAGTTACATCTTCCAAGTATTCACTTAGTATATTGACCTGGTTTGTTTTGTACAGAAATAGATTAATCAAACCCTACATTGTGATATTAAATATCTTATTTGTACTGATAAAATTAGAGATAAGGTGTCACCTGATAATGCATTAACACAGTTGTTTAATGACACCACTTTTGATTTTTTTTTGGTTGATTTTGCCCAAAATATGAGTAGAAATTGTTAAAACCATAGTTTCTGATTAGAAATAGGGGAAATTTTAGCTTTAAGTTGTTGAATTTGCACAATCCAAATGTTTAAGGGATTTTTTAGGACATTGAATCCATTTTTGTACTAAAAAATACAATGAAACATTGTGATCTCACCAAAAATCATATCATCAGATTTCGGTGAAACGGTTAAAAAATCACCTCATTAAAAAATAGTTAAGCTCATAGTAGACAAATTTATCATGAGATAGAAAACAATGGAGTTTAATTTTTCTTTTGTACAGCAATTATCTCTCTATTGAGAGCTTCAGGTAAAGCCTCAGAGGATTTTTGAATGAAAAGTATGACC
Organism: Pinus taeda; assembly: GCA_000404065.3. Classification (NCBI taxonomy): domain Eukaryota; kingdom Viridiplantae; phylum Streptophyta; class Pinopsida; order Pinales; family Pinaceae; genus Pinus; species Pinus taeda. The sequence continues at coordinate 13,773 of APFE030981872.1, forward strand.
ACTCTAAAATATGCTTCCTTTTGTTTGTTAAATTAAATTAAATTTTGTTGCAGTCTGGAGCCTTCTAGAAAAGCAGAGAAATAGAAATGATGATTTCTCTTTAAATCATTTTAATTTTATTTCTTGATATAACCCTGTTTGTTGATAGATAGAGAACATTCATTTTACCCTGTTTGTTGATAGATAGAGAACATCCATTTTTGGGCAAATTTTGTTTTTCCAATATGTACAAATGTTTTAGTGAACTTTTGGATCGTTCAAAAACACTCTGTTCTGGTTAAATATCATGTATAAAGGAATATGCTCTTAAAATATGATGGGATATTTTTATGCAGATGGGATCTCACATGAAGAAGGCAATATTTGAAGAATAGACGGCCAATGTTTTGAACAGATGGCAACAAAATGCTAAGAAAAAACAAAACGAGATAGAAAGTCAAAGCATTCTTCCCCTGGTTTCACACGCAGATCAACTGTGTTTTCAGGATTTCAAAGCGGAGAAACAACTCCAATCCATGGATCTTCTCCATTGCATTTGCTCCGAAGATACAAAACAGCAGGAGCCATGGAAACTGCATATGCCTCTGAGAGATATGACCACTCAGAATCCAGCGCATCAGATTCGGCAATTGATGCATCTTCTTCTTATCCTCCCCAGCATAATCAACTGGAAACAATTTTTTTTTTTGTTTGTGAGGATTTTTCATGAACCAGTGAGGCTCCTGTATCATTTTGCATACCATAAAAACCCTGTTTACATTGATTCTGCTGTCAGAGGGCAACACGTCATGCGAGACAGATGATTCTCGAGACTTGTACTGGTACTATAGCTAGCTGGAAGGGTTGGTCCTCGAAGGCATGGAGTGCAGTGGATAATCCTTGTATATAAAATGACCCTATATATGATGACTATTTGTTCTCGCACTAATTGCTGCTGCAGACCTGGAATGCCACCCTTTGGAATTGTGGAAAAATCGCGTTGTATGATTTAGGTTATAGGGATTCTAGCATTTTTAAGGTTTATGTTTGTTTAACTTAATTATTCAGTATCTCTGTTAAATATATGATGTATTTTATTTTAAACTCTGTTTGGCCATAATATGTGTTTTTTAAGTTTGATGGACTGTGTCAGTTCTGGTGCTACTGGACTTTGCTCTAGTCTTTAAAGTGATTAATTGCTATGGAAGTAATTTCTGTATTGAATGGTCAGTGCACATGGTCCCCAATCTTATAACTCAATATGTTTCATCTCTTAATTGACAGAAATTACCTTTGGGTGTGTTTTATTGACAGATTTGGTGAGTCAGTAAATGGTACTCCAAAGCCTACCTCTCCTGGTCTAGGAGAAACAGAAATATCGGAAGAAGAAAAGAGGAAAGCGAGGGCTGAGAGGTGTGTTCTTTGAAAATTTAGGAATTTATTCTCTATATTCCTGAGATTATGATGCTATTTTCCTTATCTTCTGTTTTCCTTATCTTGTGTGTGTCTAATTTATTGTCAGTTTAATTTGCTTAATATTTTTATCCAAAATTATTATACACATTTGTTTTACTTCAGAATAATTGGAATCTGACAATGCCCAAATTATTGGACTTACTTTGCGCTCATCTGCTGATGATGAAGCAAAGAAGAAAGCTCGTTTGGCTAGATTTGGAGTGGATGTGAAATCTGCTTCCTTGGAAGATGACAAGAAAAAGGCAAGGGCTGCAAGGTAAACTCCTATTTCAATGATTGTGTTTTTGGAGTGGATGTGAAATCTGCTTCCTTGGAAGATGACAAGAAAAAGGCAAGGGCTGCAAGGTAAACTCCTATTTCAATGATTGTGTCTGAACAGTATTATTTGTTTGCTTTGTATGTTATGATGAAGATCACATCTGTTTCTTGCCTTTGTGCATTTCATAAATTAAGCTTTAATTGAAACTTTATTTTATATGGATGCATACCTGAGGGCATTTCTCGTTTAATATTGAAAAAATGATTGGAAATTGTTTGTTTATCTCAGGTTTGCCTCGGCATTGGATGGAAGCACTTCAGAGGTAAACAAAAAACTAAAACCAGACCTGGCAGAGACTGTGGCATCAACATGAATGGTGAGTGTAAGTTCCTCGATCTCTTAAATCCTAATTTGGTTTGATTTTTGTTGCATGATACAAAGAAACACAACTGATTACTTTATTTATGATTCAGGCTTGGGATTCTAAGGCAAAGATGTTGTCCCTGTTGCAGCACAGCACAATCAGGGAATGTTAGATACTGGATATGATAAAAAATAGGCAAGTGGGGCTACAAATTGCATTAAATTTTGGTTGAGGATTAATGCCATTTTGGTAAAATCATTAATTAGTTTTGCTTTTATGTTTTGTCTAGCTTTCTCGTTTCTGGTGTCTTTCTTCGCTACATTTTGATTTGTTGTTAGCCTCCCCATTTACCCTTTTTATAGCCTTCTCTGTTAGCATTCTCGTTTAACTTCACTCTTTTCTGTCCCCTCTTAATTTAATATTTGCAGTGCTTACATTTACATGGAATCTTATTTGTGTTTGAATTTTTTTTTTGTTATTGTTGTGGTCGCTTAGGCTTTAACCATCCATTTTACAGGTTTAAAATTTCTCTCATCTGCAAGGTCAAATTGTCTTTGGTTTTGCTTTGAATTGTTCATCTATCCACCCTCTAGACTTTCTTGAAATGCCCTAACGAGATTGGGAATGTCAATTGGCAGGCAAAACTTATATAGAAGATTTGAAACAGAGCATGTGAACTTCGAAATTTGATGTTTTGCTGGTCACTTAATTTCTGTGGTGCTTCACATTTTCTGATTGGTGCTTCTAAATTCTGCTAATTTTCACTGTTGAAATCTGCTGAAATTTTATCATCAGTTATTTCACTTTTCATCAGTTATACTCAATTCCTCCTCTTATTTTTCTTTTCCTCTATATCTGTTAGGTTCCCCTACTTTTATTTGTCTCTCTTTGTGTCATTTTTGTTTTTTTCAATTGTTTCTCTTTTATTTGAAGAGTATCCAGTGCCTTCATGTCTTTTTGGTCATTTTAACCCCAAAGCATTTCGTTGTGGTTGCTGCACTTTCTTGGTTGATGCTAGGATTTTGGGACCATTTTAATGTTTTACTAGGTCTGCTAATAGTATTTTAGGAATGAAGCTCATTTGACCCGCATAGAAATGCATTTTTGTGTTTTACTTAAAATGACAGGAATGCAAATTCCTCATCTTATGATTTAGTTGGACAGTTTATTTGGTCAAAGGGGCCAGACAGTACTTGATCAAAGTATTTTTTTTCTCTATTTGCTTTCTTCAATTTATGCCTTACGGCGTTTCCTTTGCAACATCTGGTGCAAATGCTAGTTTAAACCATTACACAAGTTTCATTTTGTATAATACGACAATGTCTAAATAGAAGCTACAGTTTAATTTTTTCTCTATTTAGTTTTTTAAACTTGTATAATACGACAATGTCTAAATAGAAGTTACGGTTTAATTTTTTCTCTCTTTAGTTTTTTAAACTTGTATAATACGACAATGTCTAAATAGAAGCTATGGTTTAATTTTTTCTCTATTTAGTTTTTTTTTTTTTGAGATATATTAATTTGTGTGGCAAAATTTTCTTCAAGTTAAATATTAGTGTTAAGACTATAAGCTTAAAAAAAAAATATTGGAATATTTTGGAATTGAGACCAATCATAACGTGTGAGATTTGATCCTATCTCTTGGGTCTTGCTCAATGTAACCAAATTATATATATATATATATATATATATATATATATATATATATATATATATATTATATATATATATTTATATATATATATATATTATTATTAATATTATAATATAATAGAAATAAAATTAATAAAATATTTTATTTTATATTTTTTTAATTACAAATTAATATTTTATTTTTTTTATATTAAAAATTTACATAGCGTAATTTAAAAATTTATATAAATAATAAATAAAATAAAACACTGAACTTAATATGAGAATTTATAAATAGAATATATTATATTATATTTAATTTATTTATATTCAAAAATATATTTTTTCAAATTTCATTAGTGTGGGATGAAATCAAATAACCATAAGGAGTGGTTAAGTCTAAGGTACTTCAAATTGTTTGTTATGTAAAGCACCTCATATTATTTGTCAGGGAAAGAGAATCACAATCTTTATAGATTTTTGGAGGTTTCATGGTTGTCATTAAATGGTTCATAGTCACACATTGCTACACATAAAATATGTTTTTTTTCACTTTTCTTGTTGTCACTTCTCCTAGGAGCATTATTGCAACGTATACTTTATTAAAGGAAGGTGTTAAATATGGGAATTTGGAAAATAACTGAACAACTAGGTGAAGCTACACACTTCATTGATGGTTTACAAGAGGCTCACAAGTCGTTCATTGATAGTTTAGAATAGGTTCATTGATGGTTTAGAGGCTCACAAGTCCATAGTTTACAACAAGCTCAATAACTTGGAGACATGATTATTTTTTTTTTTTTTCTTTTCTTTTCTTTTTCTTTTTCTTTCGTGATCTAGGATGGTTGATATTTATGTATTTAAAGCTAAATATGAACATTTTAAGGTCTATTTATGTATAGAATTCAAAGACTTAGTATCCCTAATATTGAGTGTGTTTCATTCTGAATATGAACATTTTAAGGTCTATTTATGTATACAATTCAAAGACTTAGTCTCTCTAATATTAAGTGTGATTTATTGTGATCAGTCTAGTTATATTTAAAGTCTGGATTTTTAGAATCCCCACACAAAAAAAATGAATGTAATGTTTTCATTATCTAATGATTAATTAAAAAAAAAAAAATTATGAGAAAAAATTGTAATTAATTTATAAGATTAATGTTATTTATTTATAAATTATTTATTATATTATTGTGTTTTTATTATAAAACATATTTATTTGTCTTAATATCTGCTAATCTGTTGCAAAGTTTGTTTTTTTTGACGCTTTGTATTATAAGTAAAAAGAAATTTTATATTTTGATAAGGGTATTTTTTTAGGATTACTTATTTATAAGTAAAGAAATTTTATATTTTAAGAAAGGTATTTTTTTGGATATTTTTTATTTTAAAATAATATGTTATATTTTTGAAAAAAAATACTTATATCTTATGTTTGTATATAAATTTGTCAAATATATAAATAAAATGAATCAAATTAGCATATTGTTATATTTTAGAAAGTGGATCTCCATACAATTGTCCCATTTCCATATGCGTAGAAAGATATTAGTAATGTATACATAGAGTGGGGATGCCACTAGGGTTGTAATTTGCAAATAAAATAGCTTATCAAATTTAATAGTTTTGATAAGTTCATCATCTATTTTAACATTTTTAATGAAGAATGATGATGGTGAAGGAGACTTATTAACTTCTTTTTATTGAAAAATTGCCTTGTGAGAAATAATTTGCTAGTTAAATTCCATCCCTTGATGCCACTAAGGGTGTTTGAGTGAAAATTTTATGGTTTGATATGACTATTGAGATTAAATTTATGGTAATATGTTCCAAATTCTTTGAATTGGGGTTATATGGGCTTGGTTGAATTTACTTCTTATGGTTTCTATCAAACTTGGATGGGACCATTGCCTCAAATGTTAAAGATGGTATCTTAATGTGTTATAAAATTCATTAAGTGTGCTTCCCTATGACAAATTTGTTTTGGAGACTCATTGTTGAGATTAAGGTAACAGTAGTCATTTATAATGAAGGTAATGCAACTTTATTAGATGTAAATAAATTTTCCATTAAAATTCATTGTAGTAAATGAATGTATATATTTCCCTTGATTGGCATTCTTCTATGATTTTATGATGAAGTGTCACTTTCATTATATTTTTTAACATATAAAATAACCAATCATGATGCATGGATGGAGTAATCTTGATGGTAATTTACCTTACCTTTGATACTCACGAACTTTTTTTTGTTAAAATGGATGACTGATTACATGGTTTTACTTTTTCAAATTTTCATAATTATATATTTTCTTGCAATGTCAACACAAGAAGGCCATTTTATGCAGTTATGTTTTTTAGGCATGGAGAGTGATAGTCCACAATTAATAGCATGCACCATAAGTATTAAATATCTCCATTCATAATTTTTGTAATTGAATTCAAACCTTGAGGACTTGTGCACATTGCAAAATCTTATGCCCAACTACTACTATTTTTATAAATGAATATCAATGTTGTTTAGAAACATTTTTACATTTAACTAGAATATGGAAATATACAATTTTCTTACATGTTATGTATGTTTGATTTACATCTTTATAGTTCCTTTTTTAACGAAGGTTTGTTTGCTATTGAACTATTCAAATAAATTGATATTTTGTATTTATAGGATAAGTGATCAATTAGGCTTGTTGTAAAGGATAATGTTGGCTATTCATGTTTTTAGTATGAATTGACCTATTTCATTTTGTGATCTCTCTCTCTTGCTATATATATATATATACTTGAAAATTGAGAAATCTTGGACAACCTTTTTTTTTTATTTGACCATGGATTGAGTTTTCATTTTGGGTTTGTGGAGAATGTGTTTTGCATTATTATTGTGTATTTTAGAATATAGTATTTGATTATGAAGTGCATATAATGTTAATTTTCTATGAGTTAGATTTGTTGATTTATTTTGATCTTGTAAAATGTGGGGCTCAAAACAAATTCCTTCCATATTAAGCATCCATGCTCTCATTATGGCTTGGAAGATCTAAAGGGGACAAGATTATTATATTATCACAATTCATCTACTTATGATTTTTTTCATCCTAGTCATGATAACCTTGGGCATCCTAGAGTTTTGAAATCCCCATCACCACTACCTTCGGGATTTAATGGAAAATTTTCATTAATTCACCTCTTCCTAGCCCAAAGAAAGGAAAATACCTACTTATACAAACATATCCATTTAATTAAAGAACAAAATACTTGTAAGAAATTTTAGCCTTGGAAAAATCATGACAACTTCTAGTCATTGTTTAACCAAATGAAACCTCAACATGAAATCTTTTACATTTTCATATGGTCATGGGTTACTTTGTTAGGTGTATGTCTAGCCACCAATAACTCATAAAATTGAGGTCATTTTTTGTGTGAATAAAGGAACCAATAACTAGGTTAGTCTCGTACTCGTGTGACACATGATTAATTCCAACTGCAACCACTATAACTCCTAGGTTCATATGTAAGCCCTTTCCATAAGCACTGGTGAATCATGGGATTTGAACCTCGAACCTCCTCACACATAACACTTCATTTCAACGATCATCACAAATTGAGTTGGCCCCAAGGGGATGGAATTAATGTAATCTTATTTATAACTAAGATATGAAAAAAGGTGTTGTGTTGGAAAGGAATCACTTTGCATTAACTTAAAATGGGGATGGGTTTATTTCAACCAAATACACTTTCCTAAAAGTATGATTAAATATATCTTTTGGGTTGTGAAATCTTATGCATTTTGAAAATATAAAGTGCTAATGACAACAATGCCATTTATTGTTGTGTTGCAATGCACTTTTTCCAATATCATCTAAAATTTGATATGCTACCATAATATGTGTTTGCATCGAGAGAGGTGAGGCACTCGACAACCCAGTGTGAGGGAGATGTTTTGTGTGTTATAATTATAATTAAATCAATTGACAAATTAAATATTTGACCTTTTGTTTCTTACAATAATGGAGAAGAATGCACATATTTTTTATATTACCCCCATAAATTTATATTTGTAGATCCATTTTAACTCAAGATGTATTAAGAGTCAACAGGTTAGCTCCTTAGAGTTTTCCAACCCCTCTTGATGCTTAATATATTATGGTTAAAATGGATTTGTGCTAGTTATGTTCACTTGATTCAAGTTTTTCTTCTAAGTCTTCAATGTTTTTCCTAAGGTTTTGATGCTAACCTTAGCATTGTAAATCTTGTCCAAGTTGCATACTATATCTCCTATTAGAGCACAAAATTGGATAGTTGAATTTTTGAACAATTGTGAAACATATTATAATTTTGTTGGTTGTGGGTTTCCTTCTTCCTTTTGTTTAATGTTCTCCTTTCCTTTGTATCTATTAATCTTGTCCTGGACATATTTTACCTTCTTTGGAATTAGTTGATTTATAGAGTGTATATTTTATGTTCCTCCACATTGTCCCTCTACTCCTCATACATAACTCTACATTTAACAAACGTTTGTCCTCAACACACTATTCTATTTTCCTTGCACATCAATTTTCTCCACATATCCACCATCTACACCACCTACCATACACTCTCATCATGTTTCACCCTCTCTACATTTTGTGTCCCCATGCATCGTATACACCTCTACAGTCCCTATACACCACATGGAATATGTAGAACATTGATCATTTCACCTCTTTTTGCACTCATGCCATTGCATCTTCAATTTGCATTGTTGGAGAAACATTTTAAAGAAATATTTTGAGAGTTGCTTAGAGGAGCACCACATAAAATCATACCATAGAGGAAGGTTTGATAAGGGTCAACACGTGAAATGTGAAAAATTAGGAAAGTCATTAGAATTAGGTTGTGGGTTTTTTCCTATGGTAATATTTACCACCCATAGTAAAATAAGAATTTTGTCAATTTGCTCTTAAATATAAATCCATGATGTGAAATATGGAGAGGCATGGATGTGTTTTGATGATGTGTTTTAATGCTTTGTAAGAGTTTCATGATAGAACAACTGATCTATTAGATTGGTGAGCCATGATAGTTAGAATGTAATGAAGACATCACAGTAATGACAAAATATATGTTTTGGATTAATTTATGTGTCGGCACGCATGATGCTAGGAACTGCCTATTTTCATTTGTATGGTTTTGTTGAATATATTGGATTTAATGCATAGACTAGGGGCATACCCAGATTTTTCGTTTTGAATAACTAATATATTGAATAAAGACTAATGATAAGTGTAGAATCCACACCTCCTTCATCATTGTAGAAATGTCTAGGTTCCTATAGCCCCTCACAGATGCCTCAAATGAGAATTCAGCTACTCGTAGGTGATGCTGAAAGGGATGGTGTCTGAGGGGTTTTGTTAGCTAATTCACTCTAGCCCCAAGTCTGCCCTCTGTGCACCGAAAAATGGTTCCATTTTTGGGACCAAGATCTACAATTGAAGTGGATGTGGAGGCCAACTAAAGAGGAAATATAATAGTGGGTATAGAAGAAGGAACATGAATTTACAGTGGAACAGACTAAAAGACAACAAACCAGTCCTAAGGAATGGTTATAAAAGTATGCTTTTATATAATTTCACAAAATTTTCTTTCATGAATTCCCAATTTCTCTAGCCAAATGGTTGCAAAAACTATCAAAGGAAGTTGGAAACTAGGGCCATGTTGTACAACATAACTGGAATCCTAAATTGATTCAAAGATTAAATTGTGTAAGCAACAAGGTTTCATGTGTAATAGATTTCTGGTTGAATAGTATATTAGAGGATTTCATTGTTGAATTTATGATTGGGGGCACTCATTCATATAGTGCAGTTGAAAGGGAATTTTTCAAAGGGCTTTAAGGAAGTTATTTAAGGTTAATTGTTTACCTGGATAAATATGTTATTGTGTGACAAAGGATTGATGACACTAGAATCTAATACCATGAGAAGTTGAATTTCTTTGCATGTGGTGGGGAGACTAGGGTCTGACTAGTGCACGAACTAAAGGAATAAAGTCGAGGGATACATTAACATGAGAAAAAGATAATATGGACTAAGAATGCTGAGAAATCAAAGAGATAGAAGCATAGAATATATAAGAGGGGTTAGAGCACGTACATCAATGTAGGAGGAGAGTGTGACGGAAGAAAACAACATAGTTTTGCTCAATGGAGTAAGATTTTGGTGCAGTAGTAAGAGAGAGATCTACATCAGAGCCTTCGATAAATTGAAGGTTAGTGAGAAAGATCATAAAGGGAATAAGAATGAATCAAAGTAATGAATATTGTGAATTTAGTGATTGAGAATAAGAAATTAGCATTGATTTCCTACCCAATAGAGTATCGTGTGTAGAAGATAATGAAATATTGCACAATGAAAAATGAAAGGAAAGGAAGGAAACCCTTAGATCAAATTAGAATGAGAAGACCCAGTGTATCTTAGTGATCCTATTAACGGAATACCCTACATCGAACTTGTTGTGGCTTTTTCTAGCACTTGGAGCACAAGTGCCTCAGGAGATATAGAAAGCTTCCTAGAGATAGCTTATGGGTTGATTGTAGACCAGTGCCTAGGACATCTTAGATAGAGGAGTGCATGGAAGATTATCTGAGAGGGGTTTTCGCAACACTCCAGTTGTCACGTAATTACAAGAGAATAAAGGGGGCTTGGTCAATAGTCTATCATCCAGGTAAACTCAAGTCGATACATGGATCCAAATGCTCTGGGGGTAAATTGGGCTAACCTCAAAGAGAAATGTTTGGTTTTGGTGACCGACACACTATTAGAAAATTATATATTACAGAGCAATGGAACACATAGAATATTGCAAAAATATAAACACAGAAAATGCATAAAACCAGAGAGACACAGATATACATGGTTCACCCAGTTTGGGCTACGTCCACCCCGAACAGCTAGTCCTTCCTTTCTATTATCCAACAAAATGAAGAGACACAACCTACAGTAGATCTGTTGTAATATCCTCTATTTTCTTTCACAATCTCACCTCTTTGTTTCTTGCTCGGAGAATACACATCTATTACACAGCCTCAATACAATGCCCTCATACAAAGAGAGGGGCTTCCTTCTAGGGCAAAAAGCCCTAAACTAAAAATAAGTTATATCGTCAGATCATCCACCTAATGAATGACCCAGATTGACTAGAAATTACTATACTTTTACAAGGCAATTTTACATCTATTTTTAGTTTCAGGGGCACTACCCCCGAAACCCCTGCTGGGGGACCGCTGGCCCCCGGACCCCCCAGTCTGGGGGGATCGGCCCCCCCGAACCCTTGCTGGGGGGACAAGTCCCCCCCGCACCCCCCCACGCAGAGGGGTGTACAAACTTCCTGGGGTATACATCCGGCTAAAACAAATACCTCTAAATAATCATGTTCCACACCTAACAATCTCCCACTTAGAGAATGATTGTAGCAACTCCACCGCTGCTTCATTTGCTGGACTGCTTCATTTGTTGGACAATGACTCCTCTTTGGACATAGCTATTTTTCATCTTCATCGTCATCCTTGAAGGCCAATTGAAACTAAGCATATTCTCAATTTCTCCCTAGTTACAACTTTTGTTAGCATATCTACAGGATTCTGGCTAGTGTGTATCTTTTCCAGCTTCAACTCTCCATATTCCAACACTGATCGTATGAAATGGTACTTGAGCTATATGTGTTTAGTCCTAGAATGAAATGTTGAGTTCTTTTCAAGATGAATGACACTTTGGCTATCACTATATAACGTGCCCATATCATGCTCCTTACCCAATTCACCAATAAACCTTTGTAACCAAATCATTTCTTTACTAGCCTCTGTAGCAACAACATACTCTACTTCTGTTGTTGAAAGTGCAACAACACTTTGGATTTTGAAACCCAACTGACAGTTGTTCCACCTACAGTAAATACATATCCTGTAGTGCTCCTCCTGTTATCTCTATCACCTACCATATCTGCATCAACATATCCCTGTAGAGAAATGTTTTAACCACCAAAGCATAATGCTTGATTTGTGGTACCTTTCAAATATCTGAGAATCCATTTCACTGCCATCCAATGTTCCTTTCCTGAATTGTTCATGTACCTGCTTACAAATCCCACTACATGTGCAATATCAGGCCCTGTGCAGACCATTGCATACATTAAGCTTCCAACTGCTAATGCATATGGAACTTTAGACATATAATCCATGTCTTCTTGGGTCTTTGGGCACATTCCCTTACTAAGTTTGAAATGTGGCTAGCAAAAGGTGTACTAACTGGTTTTGCATTGTGCATGTTAAATCTTTTCAACACCTTTTGTATGTACTCATTCTGAGACAATGTTAATTTACGATTTTTTCTGTCTCTAGTTATTCTCATACCAAGGATTTGTTTGCAGCTCCCAAATCCTTCATTGCAAATGAATTTGTCAATTTTCTTTTGAGCACATTTATTTCCTGTATGTTAGATCCTGCAACAAGCATGTCATCTACATACAATAACAATATAATATAGCTGCCA
>APFE030981872.1:29496-40233 GCA_000404065.3 Pinus taeda
GGGCAAAAAACCCTAAACTAAACATAAGTTCTACCGTCAGATCATCCGCCTAATGAACGGCCCAGATTGACTAGAAATTAGTATACTTTTACAAGGCAATTTTACATCTATTTTTAGCTTTAGGGGCGCTGCCCCCGAAACCCCCACCGGGGGACCGCTGGCCCCCGGACCCCCCATACCAGATATAACATGAGTACCATTTTCGCCAAACAACAAGAGTAAATCTAGGCTCAGACAGGTACCGCGAATTAATCAAATAACACAAGTAAATATGTCTTGTACATAGGTATTGTAGGTTATAGACTAACACAAGTAAATATGTCTTATACATAGGTATTTTTCACTTATTCAACAGCCTAGATAAATCCATGAATCAGACGGAAACCAATAGATTCATCACACTATTTTAGAGGAAGAAAAACATATATGAAATGAGATTTACAAAGGGGAGAACCTACTGCACATTTCTCTGATTGGAATCACCAAAGAGTTTCATTAATCCAATATGATTCTAACATACCATTCCATTAAATTCAGCCAGATATCATTCAAGTCCCCCATGAATAGGAAAATAGAACCAAAAATGGCATCTCAGAATTCATACCCTGCGGGTGCGAAATTATGGACCCTTTTTCTAAGTGTTTCTCCCCCTTATTTATACAAAGAAGGGGGTGGCTTTGAAAAAACAATTTGCAAAAATATCTTCGCCTAAGCTCTAGCTATCTCATAGACTAGCTAACTCGGTGTGCAAGGCTTTGCTTCCCAAAATCACTACAATCGGGATTTGATCCCTTCTTGGAAATAAATGGAAATTACAAAATAATCAAAAATAAAGAAAACTAAAGGATGATGGAAGCAAGTATCCTTCTGCAGTTTCTGTGAAAACCCTCAGTGAGGCTACATCTCTGTTGTCATGTGTCCCTCTAGCTACTCAGCTAGTCCCTGTCGCTTTCACCTTAACTGCTTGAATACTCATTCTTTGGAGTTGCGAGTGGGAAATTGTATTTTCTTGTTGTAGAGTAGGAATGGAGCATGTCCCAGCAATCCTTTGTTGTGTATCGGAGTGGAGCTCCATGTCAAGCCATTAAGTCTTCCTTAGCCCTCCATACTGGTTTACCACTGTGCCATACTTCATTCAACACTTTAGCTGTCGACCCATCCGCCTTTAAATCTATATACCTCTCTCCTGGGGCCTCGTTGTATCGAAATTTTTTCACTAAAAGGCATCATAGAACAGCATGTCTTGATCACCCTTTGGCCCCCTTTGGCTTAGACCTTATTCTGCCTTTCTTTTCATGTGACTAGGGGCTAGGATCAGGTGGTTAATCCTCAGGTGCTAGGACCTTTGGACTTCCCTCCAGGGTCTTTTTCCTTTGTTACGTAGAATCCCCCACATCTGTGATTTATCATGCTTTGCCTTTGATGTCTCCCCTTGACCCTTGAAATTGTCGATCTTCGGGGTTGGGCCCACCAAAGGTATCGTAATCGCAATACGGGAGAGGGCGAATTTTAACTTCTTTCATATTGTTGGTCAATTTTCTAGATGTGAAATCTTCCTAAGGTATAATACATAAAATATCGCATTCGAGAGGGTCTTCACATATTGCAATCGCAAGTTAGAAGGGACTTCGGTGGAGGAGGGACCTTGCCCTGTGCGATTATCGATTGCCAATTTGCAATGGGTGATGTCATCACTGCCATGTGTCACCTTATGAGTGCTAATATGTGTCACCCGGATATGCTTCCTTAGGACCCTGAAAATGCCAAATCTGTGTGCCACGTGTCCTCCGTACCACCACATCATCTTCGTACTACCACATCATGATGACGTTAGCTGGCACGTCATTTTATCGGGACCAATAGTATTCTTCCACATGGCCTGTCGAAGGAGAGAGAAAATTCCCACCTGCCTCTTGTTTCTGCGTTAAGTTTCTTTGTAAATCGACCTCTGCCCTCCTCAGTGCTTTAACACTAGAGGCTTGAATTTTGGCAATTTCAAGGTTATCAACCTTCAGCGGTTTTATGACATTTATATTTGTTTGCACCCTTTGACCCTTGTGATCATTAATATGCGATATTGAAGTTCTGCTTCATGAAAATCCAATATGCTATGAGCCATGGGCCTTCGACCATCGATTGCAATTTGCGATATCATCGATCGTTGATCGCTAATCTCACTTCCCTATTTTGTTGCTGCTGGAAACTTCGACCTCCAATTGCGATGAGGGCAGTTTAAATCTACTCTAACTTCTGATCCAGAAGTCTATTTTTGGACTTCCATATACCATTGGAAAGCTTTGAGAGCATGTAAAATTTTAGGGGCTAATATTTGTAGGTGGGCTAATATTCCATGGCTTTTCCAAAAAGAAATTCGCCAATTTCCATTTTTTCTAAAAATAATTCACCCAAGTTTTATAATATAAAATGATTTGACCTTAAATACTACCAAAATTATATAGAGATTATATATAAAAACATAATAAACTTGAATATTTTTACAAAGATATCACCAAATATTTTATATTTTTCATATTAGAGACTACTAGATTCGCTGAGGCTTCTAAACTTTAAGATAAATTTCCATCCTTAAAATTTTCCTTGTTTGGGAGCTTCTGTGGCTTGGGAAGATGGCTTCGAGCTTCACTTCTCTTTTTCATTTTTCACAGCTGAAAACACACTTAACAGTGAGTGACAACAGAAGCCATGAACCCACACATATCTCCAATCCAAGAAGTAATATCACCAAATAGTCAAACAGGACCCAACTAGTCAAGAGTATCACAAAGTAGAGCTATGAAGAGCATCATGACAGATTCTATTATGTGAATTTTGGCCTTCCATGGTGATGAGATACAAGATCTCGAGCAACATATTCTTTTCTATGAAGCAAATTGGATTGTCCAACAAGTCCAAAATGAATTATTGGAGGTTGAATAGCTAGAAACCACCTTCAAGAATCACACATTAAATTGGTACATAAAATATACGGCTATTTCACAAGGAGGACAAGGTATATTATTAGGATAAATCAGACACTTAATGCTAAAGAAATTCTATAAACAAAAATTGGAATCCTAGTGTATCACAAAGATTAAGGAGATAAAAAAATCACATTAACGAGTCAATATAGGATTTTGACTAGAGGTTTAATGTTTTGTTGGATTGGATGACATTTAAAATTTCATATAAATAGCACAAAGAGTGGTTTATTATAGGACTATTGTTGCATATATGCATCTTATTAACTTAGAAGAAATTCACTTCATAGTTTGAGGCCTTAGTAACTGCTATGAAGTTAGGAGCATCTCCTGCACGAAGTGGAAACAATGTAGGGATGGCACAAGTCCAATCACAGCTAGAAGTCTTAACAATTCAATTTAAATACCTAGAAAAAGGTAGGGAGAAGAGAGAATAATTTTGGTGTAACATATGCAAGAAGGAAGGCCATCATAGGAACAAATGCCTAATTGTGACAACATACATGGCTACAAGAGATGAAAATTCATTGGCATAAGGTAGGAGACTATGATTAAAGGTTTGTATAGTTTTGTTCACATACCAATAGCATGTTCCATGATGCAGAAGGATTAAAGCTTGATCAAAAATCTGTTCCGTGACTTTTTCAAGTTAGTAGGACACAACATGCATACTTGTCATGCATTGGATTTAATGAGAGATTTCACTACTAATATGTAAAAGGTTCACAAGGAAGAAGGGTTTGAAGCTAAAATATTGATCTATAACATACCTAGAGCATATAATCACGGAAGAGGTCAAGGGATGTAAGGAATAGGACAAGGATTTCAAGGTAGAGGTAGAGGCCCAGTAATTTGTTATATATGCAAGTAGCCAAGACACATTACATTGGATTTCCCTTACTCCTACATGACATGTAACTACTGTAAACAATTAGAAAATGCTACAAAACATTGTCCTCATCTTATTGTGAAGTGGTAGGAAAAGAAGGGATAGAACATGCAAATGATAACTATGGAAGTGAACATAGATCATCCACAAGTAGGAGTAATTACACACCTAGGGACGAAGATAGGAGTATATGCAAGTGGACAAGGAAGCCAATCGCACTAATGGGTAAGAAAAATAGTAGAACCACCTCCTAGGCTTGATCTAGTAAAGGAAAAAGAAACATATAAGTAATATAGAAGAGAGTTGGTGGAAATAGAATGGGGCTCGTCCATTTCGACCATGTAACAAGAACTTCCTATATATGACTTGCCTCTAATATACAACAAGTTTGCACATAGAGTAGTGGATGAAGAGGTAAGACCTATTAAAAAATTCTTAAGAAGTTGCTTAAAATTAATAAAGGATAGATCGGCCTTGAACAAGTTACACAAGATGATTGACCAGTGCATGCAATAATGGGAAATTCCTATTGTACAGATCCCCAGATGTGCAGTTAAGCAGATTATGCATAAGAAAATGAGAAGTAGGCAATTTAGAATTAATACGAAGATCATTGCATATGATATCGACCATATTATGCTAGATCTAGGTTTGGATGTAAAAAATATTCCTAAGAAAGCATGGGAAATGATGGCCAAGCCAAAGCTAATTTGGTCACCTATATAGCTGAGAATGGTCAACCAATCCAGAATCTTTCATGTTAGTTTATTGGTGGGAGTAGAGGTCAATATCGATGGAGTCAAAAACATTATTGATTTCAAGGTAATTGAGATTGTGGACGATATCAATCCTTATCCTATCTTACTTGGGGTTGACTCACCTTTTCAAAATAAATTTATAATCAACTTTAGGAGAAGGCAAATGACCTTTGAATTAAGATATTTAAGGGTGGCATTGCCATTAGATTCAATGGAAAGATATCGATATGTGGAGCTAGTAAGGGGTGGATTCAACACTGAAGACGTAAATAACATTTACAACATGATGACACATAGGGATGATTATAATATCCCTGACCCACTGTCAGGTTCATTCGTGGCACTCCTATCCTACCATTAGGGATTTTCCACCATCTGCTAGGTGCAACAACATCTAATAACCCTTTGTAACCAGTATGGACATTTTTTTTAATGATGTTCTATTGGTGCCACCAACCACTTTCCAATACATAAATTTCATGTAAATACTACCAAACCTCATCACTTGGGTATAAACCCTTTCATTATATTCTAACTTGGTGATATTCATATCTAAATGGAAATTTAATTTATGTCCTTTTAATTTTCTTATTCACACAACAACTATAAGTCACGAAGAGAAAATTAAAATTGATACATAACTCAAAAAAGGGTTCATAATAAATTACAACATAATTAAATAAATGTTACAAAAATACTTATCTATTAAATGGAAAATCAGATACAAATATTTGACATTCCTCCAAACCATAGACCATGTTGTTCAGTATCTCTTAATAGTGTGTAACCTTTGAGCTGGGGCCTTGACTCCATGAGCAGCAAGTTTCCCGAATTTCGGTACATGTCTAGTACCAACAACCAACCAAGTTACCAAACCCCAACAACCTCTAACTATAGGCTCGAGCCCCCATAAGCCTACACCCAAGTGGTGCACCCATTTTCTACACTTACAATTCCTTAGTTGTGCCACAACCTCTATGTGTAGGTTTTAACCCCGTACAGAAATTACCTGCATATGAATTCTAAAGAACAAAAAATAAACAATGTGAGAACATAACACATAAAACACATATACACAGATATTTTCCCCTGGTCCCCAAAACTAGGACTACCAAATTGATTTTTCATTATTTTCCTTTCAATGTTACAATACATATATATAAAACAAAGCATCTGATACCATGGACCAAAAAACCATCGCGTGCAAAACCATATGCAAAAACCATGCAAAAAACCATAGGTAGTTCCACTCAACCTAATATAGGGTCAAAAAAAAAAATCCCTGGGGCGTTGCCCCGAACCTCGTAAAGGGGGGCTACCTGCCCCCCTCTAACCCCCTGGTTAACTAGGTGGGCTAGTCATGGAAAGAATATAACACAACCCAAAATTTTCCCACTTGTTGTTTTCTTTCCACAAGGGTGTTGAGTCCCAAACTTGCATCTTGCCTACACCTTTTTCTAGCTTCTTCCCATTCATCTGAACCTCCTAAGTCATCAGTATCATTGCATATTAGTTAAAAAAGGGCATTTAAAGTGGTTTCTTGACTATGTGTTTGTGTTGCTATTTGAACTAGATTTTTGTTTATAAGTTGCGGAATCTTGTCACTTTCCACAGCCAGCCCAACTTTCCGCAGCTGTTTTGTCAAAGTCTATATTGCAAGTGTCTTCAGGTGAATCGAGCCACATGGGCAAGTTGTAAACGATGTGGACATGGACCAAGTCCTATTGGCTCAGTCAAATTCATCAGAAGAGGCCATAGTCAACGGTGGGCAAAGCGGTGGTCAACTTAAGAGTCCTACAGTGATAAAACTCAGTGTTTCACCACGTGAAGCTTTGCGTGGTTGTTCCTAGATCTCAGGGGACAAATTAGCACCTGTGGACAACTCCATAAACCGGATCCAACAGCCACCCTCCAAAGATTGAATCTTCACGGCATCCATAATGCTAAATCTCGGGACGTGGTTGTTTACGTGTCTTTTAACAGTGCAGAATGTAGGAAAACAGTTATGTCATCCTCTGTTATAAATAATGCGTTCTCATACGCATATTAGTTAGATTTTGGGTAATGCAATTCCGACCCACTGTGCCGTAACTTTATCTTTGTGTTACGACTGCATTTTAATACATGAGAAGACTATGTTTCTGAGCTCAATTCGTGGTTGATCGTTGATTGTCCGAGGATTGTGCAGAGGGCCCCTGCACAGGCTGAGGTCGTTTTTATTACTATAGAGTTTCATGCTTTATTTCTTTATGTTCCTTATGCCATAATCATTCACTTGTATATATATCACATTTCTTATGGTATTAACGTTTGATAGCTGTCCATAGCTTTTCATGTTTTATATGCTGTTAACTGATCAGTGCTTTTGTTTCAGATTACAATAGGCAGCCCAGGCATTTGCACATAGTTTTCTAATGACTAATGACATGGAATTATTCTTGTCCTTCTGTTGATTCATTTCCTTTAGTTTTTAGTTCCAGCACTGTGTTATTTATTTCAGTTTTGCTCATTTACTCTTTTGCAAGATAGATATTAAATTACGCATGTCATTTTCAGTTACCTCCTAAAGCCAGAGCGAGTCGAATGGTGAGGGATTGAAGTATGAATGTGTAGTTTGATATTAATTTATTTTTCTGCAAGTTAGTTATTGAATTGCCCATTTCATTCTTAGTTACCTCCTAAAGCCATAGCAAGTCGAATGGTGAGGGATTGAAGTATGAATGCGTAGTTTGATATTAGTTTATTTTTCTGCAAGTTTGTTATTGAATTGCTCATGTAATACTCAGTTACCTCCTAAAGCTAGAGCGAGTCGAATGGTGAGGGATTGAAGTATGAGTGTGTAGTTTGATATTAGTTTTATTTCCTACAAATTAGATATCGGATTGCTCAAGTTGTTTATGATTACCTCCTAAAGCCAGAGCGAGTCAAATGGTGAGGGGTCAGAATATGAGTTGATGTAATGTGATTTTAGTTTACTTTGCTCGCAATTCTTGGATTTCTTTGAGTTCAGTTTTTCTTATATTTTCATGGCAACAAGGATATTGGGTTTCATGGTCACTAGCTCACTGTTGTTTAATTAGAATAGTGGCACATTTTCACTCTCTTTCAGGAATTAGTTTCATCATTGCATGTTTTAAACCCTTTTTTTAAAAGTTTGAAGTTTTGAAAATCATTTTAAAGGACATCATTGCCTTGAACATTTATATCATACTTGTCTTTTAGAATTTCCATCTCACATTAGGCAATTAATAGAAATAAACCCAAAACAAAACAAAACTAAAAAACGAAAAAAAAGAAAGAAAAGAAATAGGTTATCTTGCACATATAGTGCGCCACACTTCAACAATTTACAATCCCCGGATTGACAATTAATACAACAATTTAAGACACTCTAAATTGACCAAACATTTTGGCGTCGTTACCGGGAAAGTGTAACTAGGTAGCCAATTTCCTAAAAAAAAAACAATAAAAAGAAGGGAAAATTGATAACTTCTTGAAGTATGCTCTCCTCTTGCACTTAGTGTGATCTGGAGGATCATAAAAGAGAGTAATTGGTTCAATAATTTCTTAGGTATGCTCTCTTCTTGCACCCAGTGTGACCTGGAAGATCAGAAAGGGAATTATTAGCCCAACTTAAAAATAAAAAAATGACATGCATAGAGCAAGAGATTATAGGGGAAGGTTTATAACTAGAGCCAAGAGTTTGATTTTCACAACTCCATCTTCTTAAAGGCATAGACAAGATTCACCACCATCTACTCCTAGCCTTAAGATTCCTGGAATTCAAGGAGCAGTTGAATTAGAGGATTCTCCTACACCATCTACCAAATCTCATTTAGAGGAAGACCCTTTCTTTACTTCTATAGGAGAGCATATTGTAATTCAAGAAGTAGAATCACCTGAAGAAGAAAAGGAAGAAACTCCCTCTCCTCCTCCCTTAATAGAAGAACCAGAGGACTCTGAAGAAATTATTATGACAGAGGAAATAATAGATGGATTTGGAGGTAGAGGTCGAGGTAGAGGAGGAGGAAACAATGGAAGAGGAAATGGAGGAGGAAGAGGTAACAACGGAGGAAATAGGGATGGGGATAGCTCATTTGGATTCCCTATAGTCGATGAGGAAACCCATACAACAATGAAAAACATTTCACCATCTGTCCTCCAAAACTTTCATGGGTTGAGAAGTGAGGATCCCGAAACATTTCTATTTGAGTTTGAAGTTTTGTGTCGAACCTTTGATTATATGGAAGACTCTCAAAAACTCAAACTGTTTCCTTCAACATTAAAAGGAGCTACTTTGAAATGGTTCATGGGACTAGCCACTCAGTCTATTAATAGTTGGAATGATATGAAACAAACATTATTGGATAGATACCTGGACTATTGCATGCCCACAAATCATAAGGATGAGGTATTCAAGATGATGCAAAAAGAAGATGAAAACTTGGAGGACCTACTTGAAAGATTTCAATACAACTTAAAGAGAGCAAAAACGAGTAATCTAGATGAGGAAACCTTGAAAGCCCTTCTATTGAAAGCCATTAGAGATGAATGGATAGACATTTTAAATATGATGGGAAAGGGAGATATCTCTCAACTTCCACTTCATGACATAGCAGAACTATGTGTCCATCTCTCAAGGGGAAAATCTAAAACTGCAAAAGGGCCTAGGGATCCTTCTCTGATTAGAGCAAACAAATCTGCAACCAGTTTAGTAAGTAGGGCAGAGATTGGCAATATGCTTGATGAGTTCAAAACTGATATTTTAGGGAGCCTTAGTGAGCAACTAGACACCCTTAAAATACAAAACAAGAAGAAAGCAGAAGCTGAAGCTTTGGCCATCTTTTGTCCAAAATGTAGGAAGAAACATGCTCTAAGGGAATGTCCCTTGGATGCAAAAGTTGTAGAAACATGTATGATTTGCTCGGAAATCCATGAGACAAGGATTGTCCTTCAATTCCTGGGCTCAAAGCTGTCTTTCAAGAAGATCCAAATTCAGTGGAGTCTCTCTGTTTTGTTACAAGGAGACCATGGCAGGGGCAACAAAATCAAGGGTTCAATAATCCTATGAACTTTCAACCCCTGCTAAATTGGAATCCTTGGCAACAACCTTGACCCCAATCTCAAAATCCATATCAATCATGGGTACAAGGTATTCAAAATCCTTATGGTAGATTTGCTCAATTTTATCAATATCCTCCATCCTTTCCAAATCAACAAGCTCCACAACTTCCAAATCAAAATTCACAACTTTCATTACCATTCCCACAACAACAACAAATTCCTCAACAAACTTCTCAACTCTTGCTTCCATTCCAACAAAATGAAAATCAACTACCTTCCCAGCCATTGCCAAATGCCAATAATAAAAGTCCTCAAAATTCTTACATGGTAGAAGGACAACAATTTCCTACCTATATTATTGTTCCTCTCAATGATGTACAACTCAGATCTGGTAGAGTTTTAGAAAAACCTTCTATAGATGCTCAAAAGCAAAGTATTTCTGAGGAAGATTCTCTTGAAGCCAATAAAGGTTCTGAAGCATATCTTCAAAACCCAAACACTCAAAAAGAAAAAGAAAAAGATTCAACCCCCACAACTCCTATAGTTGAGCAACCTACATCTTCATCCACACCTCCTTTTCCTGAAAGGTTACAAATTAACAAAGGAGTGGAAAAACAAATCTTGTTGCCTGAATATGATTTCCTAGATGAATTAAAGAATGTCTGTATCAAGATTCCCTTGCTACAAGCCATTAGAGAGATTCCTATTCTAGCAAAAACAATAAAGGAGTTGAGTCTCAAAAGACCAGGAAGGAAACCAAGAGATACAAGAATAATCCACCTGGTAGGAAAAATTGCAGATATCATGATGGGAAAAATTACCATGCAGAAGTATGTAGATCCCGGTAGTCCAATTATCAAGACATATATCAAAGGGGTAGAA
This sequence comes from Pinus taeda, assembly GCA_000404065.3. Lineage (NCBI taxonomy): Eukaryota > Viridiplantae > Streptophyta > Pinopsida > Pinales > Pinaceae > Pinus > Pinus taeda. The sequence continues at coordinate 40,068 of APFE030981872.1, forward strand.
ATTCCAAATACTTTGATTGACTTAGGGGCTGCTATCAACATTATGAGTATACAGACTATGGAACAGCTAAAACTTCCTAATCTTCTTTTTACACCCACCTTACTGCAACTTGCAGATCGATCTATAATCAAACCAGATGGTGTATTAGAAGATATTCCTGTCTCCC